>JAJGRW010004816.1:0-147526 GCA_025461045.1 Carex parvula | reverse complement strand
AAATGAAATAACATTGGAATAGGTCCTCTGCATAATACAACTAGCAGGAATAATGTTATTATCATCTCTAATATATATACACGTTGAAATTAATCGGTAAGACTAACTAGCCGTTAATATTTATACTGAGTATAAATAATTACTATATTTCAGTCATTATTATTAATGTTATTTGTGAAATTCATTATGAAAATTAGAAATTTATTTTGTCGTTAAAGTTTTGTCAAAATCATGACCTCATATATATAACAACTTAAACATTATAATTCAGTTGTCCTTCTATGTATAAACTATCAAGATCTAATAGCGATTATCGTATCATCGCTTTTAAGGTCCGAAAAAGCTATAGTGCAGCTATTACGCAGTTATAGTTAGCTATTTAGAACCCTGAAAAAAAAAAAACAGCTGATAACGTTATAGCTTTTAAGGCCAAAAAAGTCATAGCGCAGTTATAGCTAACTATTTAGAATCCTAATGAGTAATGACTATACATCAATCTTGGAGAAAAATAAATGATCCGTAGTTAAATTTAATGATTGCTTAATGCAGATAAACAATAGTACCCAAAATATTAATTAATTGTATCATCACCTGCTATTTAATGGGTGCATCTGGCCGATAAATCGCGAGCTGTTTGACAAAGTGGCCTAGTTGGTTCTTAGCCTCTGACGCCATGAATGGTTGTTGAGCTACTAAAATATTTGTAAGGGATTATTGAGAAAATTAATTAATTAATTAAAGAATAGTAACTAATTCAAGGATATATGATTTGGACTAGTTTAGGAATAGTGCAAGTTTTGACCAAAAAATAAAAATAAAATTATGATTTAGACTTTAGATAACTATCTCCCTTAGATTACCCCAAAATACCCCCATTTTCATTTCCGGTGCACTTTAAAATGCATATATAATTGATAATCAATGCTTGCTAATTAACTTTTGTATAATACATACTTAATTAGTTCGATTTGAAATAATTGTTGACAATTCTTATACATTTAATTAATTTGACAGTTATATAATTTCAAACAAATAACTCGAACTCCCACAAAATGCATTCTTATCTAAAGAGCTGAATGGAAATTAAGTGTTGGTATTTCAAACTTACGAGCTCATTAACCCTCGTCTAAATACAAAAGAACATTGATCTATTTTTTTTTTCTCTTAAAAAGTTAGCAAAAAGAAATTATCATGAAAAATATAAAATGAAGGGGTAATGTGGGGGAGGGGGCGGGACTATATCAATTCAAGACTTAATATGGAACAATTTCACTTGTAATTTTGGTCTTTCCAATATACTGACCTTCTAAAAAAAACAAATATACTGACCTAACGACTTAGATCGAGTTCGCAATAAATCATGGTAATAAAAATTTAGAGGCAGCAATCAGACGGCTCCGGCAGTCAGATATGGTTCTTTTCTTTTGAGAAAAAATAGGGGTCATGCCCGTATTTGATTGATAATCGCAGTTACAATTTTGTAACTGCATGCTGAAAAAAGTAGACATAATGTGCTCAAACAAGCTTGAGCTTAAGTAAAGAAGAAAAAAAAGCATGACAGTCAGATATGGTTCATATTGAGTTTGAACAAAGTTTCGGATACAAGTCACACCTATGATTTGGATCAATTTAAATATAATTTTAGTTGAATTTGAGTCAAGTCCGGTGCTCAAATCAAATTAGTTCGAAGTTTTTCGGATTACAGGTCAGTTGGGGTTGGGACAATCACGAGTGAAACTAGAAAAAATGAGATGACGACTAAAAAATATTGATGCATTCAAAAATTACAAAATTTAATAAACGAAATTAGTTACAAATTTTCAATTTATAAGAAGAACTTGGTCCCTTTTTCCCTCTTCTACAATCCGCCCCTGGAGTTAAATGCAGAGGTCAATCAGAAGGACATATTTTGATTGTTTTTATGCACATATATGATGAGGTTACAATTTATTAATTAATTTAGTCTAAGAAAAAAATATTTTTAGGTCCTGCTTTCATTATCGATTAATGTGTTAGTATATACCAAGTTATATCAGAGCAAGGATGAAATTTTGTTTAAAGGTGAGCTTCGAATCTTTAAACTTTAATTTGTATTATGTTTCGAGTTATCTCGATTTAAAGCAGTCCATATTCCGATGGAATTGTTCTTAGATTGTTTCGGATTTGAATTAGATCAGAACAGAGACGAAATCAGACTTTCAAATTATAGAAGTCAAATACGAATAAATATCAATCATATACAAATTTCATACTGAGAATGGAGGTTACAGTACTTATGACATCTTACTCTAAATTATATAGAAAATCATACAAAAATAAAAAAATTAGAGTCAATTAATCCCTATTCACTTTGCATGCCTCTATTCCTGAATCATTAGAATATGTCAGTATTATTTTTTTATAAAGTGAGATAATAGTACTATGCATAGTGTAGATTAATTTGTATTATAAATTATAATTATCATTTTTTAATCCCGAATAATTGATTTCTATATGAAAATGTACCTGCACATTAAATTTTACATTTTTAAAATTATATTACTATTTGTTTTAGATATATAGAAAATTACTATGAAATTATCAAATTGGATTGATGTTTTGATATTGATAGGAACGGATGGTGCATTAATTAGGTCGGATTAGGTTTTACACAAATTAATATATGGTGACTTTTGTTTAACGTGGATCCCATTTGTAATACAAGATAAAAGGGTCCAATAATATTGTACTAGAGAACTAGTATTTGGTCTAGTGACAAAGGCAATGTTCTCTGTGTGGAAAGTTGCAGGTTCAAAATAAAAAAAATATATTTTATGAATATTTAATAATTAGATAATTTGACCTTCAAATCTTTAGAAAACAATAATCTTGTACTAAATAACTTAATTATACTTTTGAAAGGGATGATATATAGCGAATTAAGTTAACCTTTCCATGGAAAATTTTGGTCAAGAGTCAACGAGCTATAAGCGGTAAAATTAATAATTACATATTACATGTTGCAATTGAATGCCAGTTCATCAAACTATTTGTTTTTGTTCTATTTGAGAGTTGAAAACTTTCACATTGTACAAAGTTGCTTTTTATTAAATGCATAACAATCTAAGATTCTGCTAATTAAGATATCTGATTTTGGATGCTTCGAAAATATTCGAATAGATTGTGGCTTTGTGAATGTGATGAATATTTTATCTTCCATCCTATGAGCTGATTTAATTTATATCAAAATACATCAACTAATGTGACTATACTTCGGACTTCAATTATGAAAATAAAGTACGTATTGAAGAAATAATTTAATTTTAAAATTAAGACAAATGTTGTCACATATATAGAATATAACACAAAAAATATATTAAATTTTTGAGATACGAGCATATATAATATAAAAACTAATATTTATATTCACAAACTCACATATTGATTGACGAATATTTATTTTGTAAAAAGTTTAATAATTACCAGTCATAGAATTAATAATTATTCAAATAGAAATACCTAATAACTTGAATTATCATATAAACTTTGAAACTAGCTCAAACTACTTTTATCGAATATTTATTAATAAGACTGATATTTTTGAGAAAGGGAAGGTAGCACAGTTGGCTGGAAAAAAAATCTTAGAACTGTTAGTTACTCAAAGATTGAGAGTTCGATTTCCTCTCACGACTTTGCAACCTCTGCGAAGGTTTTAAAAAAAAATGATATTTTTGATCCGA
The DNA here is from genome assembly GCA_025461045.1 of Carex parvula. Lineage (NCBI taxonomy): Eukaryota > Viridiplantae > Streptophyta > Magnoliopsida > Poales > Cyperaceae > Carex > Carex parvula. The sequence goes on along the minus strand of JAJGRW010004816.1, from coordinate 143,807 downwards.
TACAGAAATGTGAAATATAAAGGGGCTAGCACGAACGGTTGATATTCTGTTTTTGCTTAGAAAAAAGCGAAAAAAGCGAAAAAAAGCGATTGTGAAACAGATTGAGAAAAAACAGAAAACTCGAAAAAAAATAGGAAAAAAGAAAACACATAGGAACAAAAAACACAAAAGTGATCGATACTAAGCATGGCTCTAGCGCAGAAAACACGTTTGGACTTCTTGTGTGATCGCTTTCGACAAAAATTCGCTGCTACAGGTAGTGTGGGATCTTCTGCGCCATTAATGGCGGCTCAATCCGGATTTCCTATCACGGATCGCCCGACATATAGTGCGATTACACAGCGGAATTTAGTATCACATAGACAGAGAATCCATCCCACTCAACCTCGATCCGATGCCACGCGAGTTAGACACAGAATTGCCGAGATTCGGAGGCGATCGACTCCACGCCATCCGATATGTCTAAAGTGTGGGGATCATGGCCACTTGGCGCGATCCTGTCGGAACAAGCAAAAATGCTTCGCGTGCAACAGATTGGGACATAAAGCATCCGAATGCTACTCCGCACCGATTCAGATCTCACACCGCTCTTCCTCCACCACTAACCCTAGCGCTCACTCCTCAGCACAAGCGCTTGTACGGCGACCTCGGGTCGACGGATCTCCGATGTCGATCACTCCGCCACTCGTTACACTGGTTGCCACTCCCCGTTCTCAGGCGATCGAGGCAAACCTCATGCTCAGCTTCGTCCTAGATGACATAGCAGCATGGGGGCCCGAGAAGGTGGAATCGGTCCTCCGCAGCCAGTTTGATCAACACAGGTGGGTTGCTTCCGTATTTGACGAATTCAAATACCTGATCAAAGCTCCTAACACAACCTGGCTGGATTCGGTGGCAACGCGGGGATACCTCCGACTTGGTGACGTGCAATTTCCGATCATCGCCTGGGAGCGTGAGTTTGGGCAAGGTATTCCTCTTCAATCACACTGGGTACGCATTTATAACTTCCCGATCTTTATGGATGAATTTGCGGATTACGATCGGGTTTTCAACCCGTTTGGAGCGTTTGTGCAAGAAATTGACCCCGCCACTCAGAGCGGGTATGATGTGCGCTTTGCCCGTGTCAAGATGGCTATCTGTGATATCAAATTGCTTCCCAAGTCACATCTGGTCCCATATCGTGATCCAGCAGGGGTGATGTCTTTGTTTAACATAGACATAGAAGTCGAAACAGAGAAAACTGAGGGTCTCAATGCCTGGGCTCGGCGAAAACAAGGGCGTCCATACCCCAACGGGACCGAATTTGGGGCTAGTGAGAGAGGGGGACCTGGTATTGGGCCACTCCCAGGGCAACCGCCAGCTGAGAACACCAACACAAGTCTGGGAGGGGGGAGTGTCAGAATGGTGAATTTAGATGTCAATTTACCATTCAACCCTCCTCTGGTTTTAGATGGTTCTGACAAAGCCAAAAATGTTGACAATAGAGAGAAGAACATTGAGAGGGCAGTTGAGGAGGAGATAGTAGATGAGGTTATGAATATACTGTCTTGGGCTATTAGTGAGCAAACTGGAGATGCTGGGGCTGGGCCCAGTAATACCAACCCTCTCCCAGAGATCAAACATGATGAACCTGCTGCACCTATGTCCCCACAGGTCACTACACCAAACAGTGATGCTGATGATGAGTCTGAAACAATACTGGAGAAGATTAATAGGTTCAGGCTACTGGCTAAGAAACATCACAGTGCACCTACTAAAGGAACATCTAAACCTTTTCATTCCTCCACCAGTCATACCCCTGTGCCCAAAAGGAAATTTACCTGGGGCAGAAAGAAGCCACAACCTCTCTCAATTAGGCTATCTTCAAAAATACTCAAAAAATCTGGTCAGAGTTCACTAGCCACATCTGGCAAGAGACTTACTGGTAATCCCAGTGGTGTTGGGAAGAGGCTGAGAAGTGCAGGGGGCTGCTCCCCAGCTAAGGCCATCTACATCTCTGATTCAGATATAGTGAATACACCTGCAGTGATTGAGAGCAACACCAGGAGAGGCAAAAAGGCAGCACCACCAAGAAGAAGCCTTAGAGTCACTGTTCAAGCTGACCCCACCTCAGCAATGAGTAAAGCTCAGAAGAGAAAATCTGATCCTGGCAGCTGCTCTTCAGGTATGAGCTTAATTAAGACATTTCCATATTCTAGGTTAACTATAGCACAAATAATTGAGCTCTTCTTAGTGTATCAAATTAATTTAGGTAATAGTGCTGAAGATAGACTCTTATCATTTCTTGTATGCAACAGATGGATAGAGCTAAATTTGAAGTAGTTATTAGCAACATTCTTAGTTCACCTAGGCCACCCTCTCAATTAGCTACTATTACCTTAGCAGACTTAGCTAATTCTAGTACTGTAGATCAGGTAGATTCAATTAGAGCTCAGGGCTTCACTGGTAGAGATCTTTCCTCATCAGACTTAGCTAACTCTAGTACTGTAGATCAGGTAGATTCAATTATAGATCAGGGATTTAATGGTAGAGCTCCTTCCTCATCAGACTTAGTTAATGTAGATAATGTAGATTCAAAAATAGCTCAAGGTACCACTGGTAGAGATCCTTCCTCATCTCCATGAATGTCAATCTTCTGAACTGGAATTGTAGGGGATTAAACTCTAGTAGGAAAAGGAAATTCTTAGAGAACTCATAGAACATCACCATGTAGACATGGTGGCAATACAGGAAACAAAAAAAGAAACATTTAAAAACAGAACTTTGAAGAACTTATCCCATAGGTTAGATCAGTGGGTTTGGCTCCCTTCAAAGGGTAGATCAGGAGGCATCCTGTTTGGAAGTGATAGTAATAAAATATCCATTATAACTCACACTCAACATACATTTTGCCTAGATATTCTGATAGAACACAAAGGCGTCAATTCTCAATGGCAAATCACCATAGTATATGGACCAGTGTTAAGGCATCTTAAAACATCCTTTTGGGAGGAACTTTCTCAAATTAAAAATCCAAATAGAGATTTGTGGTTGATATGTGGAGATTTTAATTCCATCAGAAAGAAAGAGGAAAAATCAGGTTCTAATTTTGATGTCCCACTAAGTAGGCACTTTAACTCATTTGTTAATACACATCATTTGATAGAACATAAATTACAGACTAGGAAATATACATGGAACAATGGGAGACATTTTGTCCTCTTAGATAGAATATTCACCTCTATGGCTTGGGATCAAAATTATCCTTCCAGCACCATAATTGACCTACAAAGTACTGGATCTGATCACTGCCCTTTACTGTTTCAAACTTCTAATGACAATCCTTCTAAACCTCATAAATTTAGATTTGATCCTACGGACTGAACAAGAAGAATTTGTTAGGCTCATGCATAAATGGTGGGATGAAAAATCAATAACAAAATTTGATGTAGCAGCTAGTTGGAATAAAAAACTTAAACATATTAGAAGGAAAATTCAAGGTTGGTGTAGGAACTTTTATGGTCAAAAGAAAAAAGAAAAATCTCAATTAAATGCCATCTTACATGATTTAGAGATTGTGAGAGAAAATAGAGAGTTTACTACTTTAGAAGAACAACAATGGTTAGATAGTATTTATCAAGAAGAGGAAACCTATTGGCAAAATAGATCTAAACAACAATGGTTAGAACATGGAGATGCCAATACAAAATTTTTTCACACTATTGCTACTCATAGATCTAGGAAAAATATGATTCATACTCTAGAAATTAATGGTCAAGTGACCAATGACTTGACTGATATAAAAGAACATGCCTTAGATTACTACAAAGATTTATTAGGAACTTCAGGATTTAAATATGGCCATCTAGATCAAAATTTTTGGGATCCCCAAGATAAACTTTTAGATTTTGAACAAAGGGATTTAGAAAAACCTTTCACAGAAACAGAACTTAAACAGGCAGTCTTCTCATCTGAACCAAATGGGGCCCCTGGCCCAGATGGATTTAGCTTTAAGTTCTATCAATTTTTCTGGGAATTAGTTAAAGCAGATCTCATGATCCTGCTTCATTACTTCTTTGACCATAAACTAGACTTGCATAAACTTAATAAATCCTGTATATGTCTTATTCCAAAAGAGAAAGTGGCTACTTTAATTATGAAATTTAGACCTATTAGTTTAGTAAATTGTAGTTTTAAAATTCTGTCTAAATTACTCACTATTAGGATGGAACAAGTCATGCCAAGACTGATTGATCAAAGTCAATCAGCCTTTCTCAAAAACAGATATATATTAGATAATATGATCCTTAGTCAAGAAATTCTACATTCTTGTCAAATTAGTAAACAACCAGGAGTAGTTATTAAGATAGACTTTGAAAAAGCCTATGATAAGATTCATTGGGAGTACTTATTAGAAGTATTCCATAGTAGGAACTTTGACAAAAGATGGATTCAATGGATTCAACTTTGGCTTACTAGTTCACAATCATGTCTTACCATTAATGGAGAACTCACCGAGTATTTTTATTGTAAAAGAGGGGTTAGACAAGGGGATCCTTTATCCCCATTCTTATATATACTAGCAGCAGATACCTTAAGTAGGATCTTCCATAAGGGTAGACATGCTCATGTAATACAAGGCTTAGGACCAGCATGTATAGATCAATTAGCTGTAACCAACTGCCACTATGCAGATGATACCATACTCTTTTTAGCAGCCAATGAAACTAATGTAGAAAATGCATGGTGGGCTATGCTTGCATTTGAAGCTTTGTCTGGAATTAAAATGAATTTTGATAAGACTGAATTATACACTTTGAATACACCTGCCTCAGACAATCTACATCAGATATTTAGATGTCAGAAAGGCCAATTCCCTATTAGATACTTAGGTCTTCCACTTCATAAAAATAAATTAGCAGTTGCTGATTGGCAGTTCTTATTAGATAAGATAGAGCATAGACTCCCTAGTTGGCAGGGACAGCTCTTATCAATAGGGGGTAGGGCTACTCTACTCAATTCAGTCTTAACTTCTATACCTTTATATGCCTTATCTGTATTTAGAATCCCTGCTACAGTCCTCAAAGACATAGATAAAATTAGACGTAGGTTCTTGTGGCAGGGGACAGAAAAAAAGTTTAAATATGCATTGATGAATTGGGAGACAATTTGTTTAGGCAAACAGTTTGGGGGAATGGGGGTTCTAGATTTAAATGAGATGAATATAGCATTATTATTAAAGTGGTGGTGGAAATATAAAAATGAGGCTTATCAAGGGATGTGGAAATCTATGATACAATATAAGTATGATACATCTCCTTCCACTCCACTATCTCCCTTCTGGTCTAGTATTAGTAAGTTAGAATATATAGGCAATATTAGTGTGATATATCAACCAGGAAGCAGATCTCAAATTCACTTCTGGACTGATATTTGGTATCTCAACTGCTCATTAGCTACTAGATTCCCTTTTGTCTACCAATTATGTAGGAATAAAACTATTGCATTAGCAGAGGTGATCAACTCACAGGGTTCCAACATTAGATTTAGCAATACACTTACTGGTGCCAACTTCCTAGACTGGTTAGAAATTTTACAAATTATCAGTGTCACTTCTTTTACACATGATAGAGATACAGTGTCTTGGAGATGGGACCCAGCAGGGAAGTTTTCTACTAGCTCATTATATAAATTTCTTAATTTTAGGGGAATTGTTCCCATTTTACCACTACTCTGGTGGACCTTACCAATACCTCCCAAAATAAGGGTATTTATGTGGCTTACTCAAAATAATAGAATTTTGACTAAAAGCAACTTAGCTACCAAAGGCTGGGTTGGGGATCAGCAATGCCTGTTATGCCCTGAAAGACAGTGACTCACCTGTTTCTAAAATGCCCTCTTTCTCAACAAATTTGGTTTTGGCTAGGGCAAAGTCAAACTATCATGCAAACATGGGATACTTACAATGATATTATCCTATATGCTTATACACTACCTACTGTGTCCAGAACAGGTTTTTTAATTGTGGTTAGTGCATGTTGCTGGAGTATTTGGAAACATCGTAATGAGCTTTGTTTTAATAATACACATCCAAAATCAGCTAGGCAATTGATATTACTGATAAAATCTTTGGTGCTTTTTTGGATAGGTGCTCTTCCAGCCAACACTCAAGCTGCAGCAGTAGAATGGCTGCCTGTGATGGAGGATGCGATTCCTCTGGCTAGCTATATGTCTTTGGAGATGGTTGTTTACCAAGCCCCTGATGAGTCCATGACCCATGAATGAAGCAAACCAACTCTTTTTGTTTAGCTTATACCAACAACTTACTATGTGGTTTAGTTAGTGCTAATCTCGCATACTTTTGGAGTATTGATAGCTCATGTGTTTGGGCTTTATGCTTGCTGATTTGTTATGACACTGGAGATCAGCCCAGTTTTATGATTCTGCTATTGTTTTTCTTTTTTTTTCTTTTTTTCTATTGCCTTTGATGGTGTTCTGAGATGGACTATGTAATTATATGATTTCAGAAATGAAATGGGCTTATATGCCTTTTTAAAAAAAAAAAAAAAAAAGGGGCTAGCACGAAAATAACCAAAAAAAATTGTGACCACGGTTTGGGAACTAGTCGTTATGATCAAGTGCGCTTGTTATTTATTTATATGGTACTGCTCTATAATCTAGGATCTAGGTCAAAGGTTCGGCCTTCTCCTGCTAGGCAGCTGCTAATACTCGTTTTCCGTACTAACCTTTCTATATTGAATAATTTGCCAGAAATATTAAGAAATATTTTTCGTTTGCATCGTGCAACCCTAGTTGCTCGGTTTATCATAAGACCCATCCGCCATGACATCATGCAAATCCTTTGTGATGACATCATATCTATGTTCTTTCCTGTTCGCTAATGACAAGTATATAGTAAAATTTGTTTTTGACTCAGAATTTTTTACTTTTTTTTTAATTAACTGAAGCTTATAAGTTATTATTTAGATCAATTGAGGGTTTAATTTTTTTCTATTAAATTAAGTTTGTAAACAATTGTCTTTGGTTTTTTGCGCCTCTTAATTTTTTGGAAGCTGATAATAGTATCTGCACTTCAATATCCATAAAATTCTCGCACTATAATTACTATAACTACTTGGGGACCGTAAAAACTCTAGCATTGAATTTTTTTGTAAAGTATTAATATCTATGCACGAAAATATTGATACCTATGAGTTGAACAATTTTTACGTAAATAATTGTCTCTCCAACCAAATCTCCTAAACGTACACACACTATAAATATCTTTGGGGATCACTCAAACTACATGGGGGGCATACATGTTTTTAGAGGTGAATTTTTTTCTCCGTTCAATCTCGTCCATATTTCTGACGACCTGTGAGGAATTTTGCGAATCTAAAATTACGAACATCTTTTACGCAATTTTCTCTTTCAAATGAGATCCATGATGACGTACTTTCGGACTCGTCGTCACGCAAGTATTTATACCTCGTCGTGCAAGTATTTATATCTATACTTGCAAGTATTTTTTACATATGACACTGAATGACGTCTGAAAGTATTAATATCAAGTATTGCAAGTATTTATACTTATACACTGAAGTATTTATACCTATGAGGTCAACTATTTTTGTTAGAGAAATGGTGACGCTGGAACGATTAGGGAAGGTTGATGCGGGGATACGGAGTCCCACTACTTCATTAAGGAGAGATTGACGCATGAACGATTGGAGGACTGAAAAAGAAATGATCATAACAAATTATGTATCAAAGTATTAATATTTTAATTTTCAAGTATTAATATATTATCCTCTAAGTATTTATACCTATAAAAGTTGACGCGGAAACGAGTGCGAGAATTAAAAAAGGAAAACTATATAATTAGTGGGGATTATAGTACATCATTCCTCGGAGATTTTGAATTCAAGTACTGGAATGCGGAAACTCTAATAATTATTTTAATTTTTTTATTCAATTAGGTTTCTAAACTTTCGGCACTGAATTGTACATGTGTGATTAGTTACCTCGCCTAAATTTTATTTAAATAAATTGTTCAAAGGGTACTGATTGGATTTAACGTTAGTAAAGTTCACAACAAAATCAAAATACAATCATTAGAAAATTTTAGGAGCTTGACTAACCAAAAAGGAAAGTTCACGACCTCAATTGGAGATTTATTTGTACGTCTCCGGTTATAAAAGAATTTTATATATATATATATATATATATATATTTAGAGGAGAGATCCACTTATAACATTCGTAAGTTACAATATCTTACAATAATTTGATTTTGTGATTTTAAAAGTTCAAACAGTCAATCCAAACTATTCAACATGATATCTATATTAAAATTTACTTGGAGATAAAATTTTATATTTTTTTGAATTTTTTACTATTTATTAAGTATTTTACGAAACTGTTGTTTTTCAGTGGTCCATAATTATCTAAAATAGCAGTTTTGTAAAATACATAATAAATAGTCAAAAATTCAAAAAAAAATGTAAAATTTTATCTCCAAGCACATTTTAATATAGATATCATGTTGAATAGTTTGGATCGACTGTTCGGACTTTTAAAATCGTAAAACTAAATTGTTGTAAGATGTTGTAACTTAGAAATATTGTAAGTGGATCCCTCCTCGTATATTTGTTGTGTTCTCTGTATAACTACAAATGGTCCAGCACATGCGCTAAACTTGTTTTACGGTCAAGTGGAATTTCATTTATATTTCTAAAAAACTTTGAAATTACGTATCCCCTCCAAAATTCATAATATAATATTTATCCTTCTAAATTGTAAAAATTCATAAATTTATTCAATTTATTATCTTTCAATTAAAACTTATTTTAAATTTACAAAGAAACCAATTTACCTTTTATTAACAAAATTTGCAACATGTTTAAGAGGAATATTTAGTCTTATAATTGATCAATTTTGAGAAAAATGATTCATTTTCTTACTTGTAAGTACACACAAGCCTATGCTAAATATCACTGTGTATGCGTCATACTAGAGAAATGAACCATTTGTTTAAAGAACCAATCAATTAGAAGACATAAACATTTTTTATATAGACTGCATATTTTTATTTTTTATTTAAAGATAAAAATGGTTTAAAAATGTAAAAATGGTTTAAAAATGGGTACTTATATATTGAACAAATTTGTGAGTTTTTGAAACTTAGAAGGATAAAAATGATATTATGAATTTTAGAGGGGGAAATACGTAATTTTGAGGTTTTTGAGAGGTATAATTGAAATTTCTCCTATGGTCAAAGTTGCTGCTTGTTTAGTTAGATTGTCCGGTTGAGGAAATTAATTAGATTATATGTATTTTTGTTCATGTAAAATGGTTAATTAAATCAAAAGAAACAACGACATTGGAAGGGGGTAAGAAAATATGTACAAATTTACTAGACAATTAATTAGCTGGAACTTGAAAGTCACAGGCCTTCTTAGGCTATCACTATATAGGGGTGAATATCTTAATTTTATTTGGGTCTCACAATATCTTAAAATTTGAATCATGTACGCCTCTACATAATTAACCACTTTAAATGACGGTTCAAGTGCCATATTGCACCTTTTTTTTTATTTGACCATATTGTACTTATAAATGCTTGACATGTCTGTATATGCATATATTATGTATTTTAACAAAACCTATTTAGTAAATGACTGAGCTGCTGGATGTTAGCTTGCAGACGCGGTAAACTTTTAATATCCTTTTAATTGAGTTTGAAGCACTGTGCTGTATATACAAACAAGACAACCCATTTTTGTTCTTTTTGTACTTGCAACTTGAATAGGGAATATATAGATATAGAATTCATAACTAGCTAGGTTAACTTCCATCCTGAGCTAGAGCACATATACTCATGGTAATGCTATATATATGTGAAATACAGCGCAAATAGTGTGTGAAGTCGGTTGACTCCCTAGCTAGGGTCTGAAGTCCAGGGGTGTCAATATATGTCACCCTTTTAATCGTTTATCCGATCCATGCATATTGTATTTGATAAGGCGGATATGTGTAAGTTTTTATTTTCGGTAGTTATATATTGGATATGGATAAGGTAAGGATTTTTTATTTAATTTGTACCCGTTATTCTATATAGAGGTCATATAAAACATTGAACACGCAATGAACGAAGCATCATAAATATTATAACTGGTCCCAAACGTGATTTTACATCTCTGTAATTGCATATCTCCAGCTTTTTAATTAACTCTTGGTAGCACCAAAGAAGACTAGAAAATAAATAGACAAGGAACGGGAGAACAAACAAATTAACAAATTAACCAGATTCATTTTAACTTTTTAAGTTTCTATTATATATGCGTAATATAAATGAGTTTTGATGGTCTATTTGTAAAAAAACTATTATATTAGTATTATTCGTTATTTGTACGTTACAGTATTTCGTTACCCAATAATCTTAACGGAAAAGAATAATGTAGGTTAAGATCAATTCTTAATGAATTATGATAAGATATGAGTAAAATCAATTCTTAATAAGATGAATATGAAAATGCTTCTATCCGAACCGTATCATAATTGAACCTCAAGTGAAGTCTTCACAGCAGCGATGGCTAGTGTAATGTGGCTAGACTTCAAGTAGAAATCTCTACAACCAAATAAATGAAGGTGTCATAAAATACCAAAATTTTCTACATTATGTTCAAGTAAAAGTGTCTATTACGTTAACCATAATTAGCAAGTTAATATAACAAATTAAAGGGTGACTGAAGCTGAAGCATAGAAGGAATAGAGAGAGAAGAAGTTTTGAATTAACTATTCATTCATTTGTATTATGTCATTGCGTTTACATATGCTCTGTTTATATATATAGAAGAGTTTACACATCTAAGTTTGAGTAATTAACTAAAGTTACAAGAAATAACTAAAGAATTAGCCTATGATCTAGTGACAAAGACACATGTTTCTTATATGAGAAGTCATGAGTTCGAAATCCATATGAGAGAAATCTTTTGTTACAAAGGTTGAAATAAAGGGTCTTGGATGACTTGACACCATTACTCTATTTCAAAAAAAAGTTACAAGAATTAACAAGAGTGAACAAATAGAATATCTATAGCAGAGAGTCAAATCAGACTGTGATTTTTATTAATACCCTTCAAAAATAAAAAATTAGTAAATTTGTTCTCGATCTTTTAAAAAAAAAACTCCCTGACGGCCCCACGTTTGGGCGGTCCACTATTCATACCAAACCGCCTTACGTTTGGGCGGTCACCTATGCATACCAGACCGCCTCACTGTGGGATGGTTTGGTATTTAATTTTCTTTTTTGTGGAGGGCAGATTTACTAATTTTTTATTTTTGGAGGGTATTAATAAAAATCACGGCAGATCAGATAGCAGTAATTCGTTGTGGAGAGTTGTCTTCTTCTATATCATGGGGACCATCAGGTGGTGCATTGGAGAGCGCCACTTGGCTGTTAACAGTGACAGTATAATAGACTACAAGACAAAATTATGGGAGTCTCTAATTTTCCAAACATGTACATAATGACACTAATTACGGCTCACAACCACCGTAAAATTGAGTGAGAAATAATATGTCAATACGGTATAAATAGTTTTAGTTCTTTTATTACGAAATTCCAAAAAAACTAACTTCTGATCTAGTGACTAGATCACAAAGAGTAACATTATCTGTGTGAGAAATTATGGATTCAAAACTCAAATAAAAAGTTTTTTATGAAAATAGTATATTAGATCTTCATCTTAATTTCTTATAAAAAAATACAAAATTCCAAGTTCAGAAATGCATGCATGCACATAAGTGAATGCGAATGGAGCAAGTATATAGCAAGTACAAGAGTATCGACATTCATGAGCAAAGCTAGGGTGTATTGTGCTCATCAGAGACTTTGGTGAGCAATTGAGCATTACTCTAAATATATCGGACTAACTTCAAACGAGATGAATCCAAACTGTTGAAACCGATCTACTTCACGAGTGATGCATGTACATATCAAATTTTGAAATTTTCGAATTCATCTTGTACAAAGTCAAGCGGTAAAATATAGATGAAAATGAATGCATTAAAATAACTTGTAAAACTTTATTTTTTTTGCATGTACAAAGTCATATTTTTTACCGCTTGACTTTATACTAAATAAATTCAAAATTTTCAAAATTTTACATGTACACGCATCACTCATAAAGTAGATTGGTTTCAACAATTTGGATCTATCTCGTTTGAAAAGTCAATATGATAGATTTTGGATTTAATCAACTAGCTTTACAACACACCCTAACTTTACTCAACTCATATACAATTAATCAACTACTAATTAACAGAAGAAGTTTGGTTCCAATAGTAGAACTATAATATTCTTAATTAAGCTCACCAAACGTGAGCTTAACTTTAAAATTGATCGACTTCAAACGACATATTCAAATTGTAGAAACTCATCTATTTTTTTATTTTTTTATTTAAGGGTCCCAGTACACTCCAATATCTTTTAGATATTATTCTTGAGAATTGAACATGCGTCCTCTTGAAAGAGAGACGAAGGCTCATGCTATCGCACTAAGCCCAAGGACGGATCTTAGTACATCCTAGGGGTGCTAAGCCACCCCTATGATTTCAAAATTTTAATTATATATATTGAAATTTAATTGATTTTTTTAAACATTTTATATAGTTCACCCCTCTTAATAAATATTAAATATTTGCTTGTAATCTAGTGGTTAAAACTCTATTTTATGGTTGAGAGGACTAATGGACCAAAATGGTACTACTACTTCTAAAGTTTTATAAACCCTAATTTCTACTTCTGTTCAAATCACAAGCGCATGATCCTATCATGTAGTATGATTGGGGTGTCGATTCACAGGGATAGTGTATTATATTTTAAACACTTTTCACTAATCTAGGTTAATTTCGGTTTTTAAAAGTTTAATGCGGTGGCGCTAATTGTGCTAAGGTTAAGGTTAAATAGTAAATAGAGAGTCTCTAGGGTTCAGGTTCTATCTTCCTTAATTATGCAAAGTATAAATTATGACGTCTCTTTACGTCGCATGCGGTATTGTCACTATCGCGTGCGACCTAGATTATCCCACAGCTACCCCGCATGCGACACTGTCACTACCTGCAGGGCTTGCTGGATTTTTGCTTATGTGATTTGAAAGGTACGTAACTATCCTCAAGCCTTGCGGGTGACAGTGTCGCATGCGGGTGATAGTGTCACTACTCGCAGGGCTTGCTGGGTTTTTGCTGGGTTTATGCTTAAGTGATTTTCCGATCTTGCAATCGGATTTTAGGCTACCAAGACTAAAGTATTTTAGGTATGTAACTATATTATTTCCCTATACTGCCCTGTAGTTGAAATATCCCAAACACCCTACCTAATCTAAGTGTCTCTTAATATAATCTAAATGTACAATTTACGCTATCATCTAAGTGCCTAGGGAGCCCACTGGGTTTCAACCCTAGTCTTTGAACTGCTGCCAAGCATCATTAGCCGAAGTGTCTATAGTACTTACATGCATTATCCTACTCACCACCAGGATGCAATGACTAAACACCTATTGATATGTGGAGGGTCATTGGCATATAGTAGACAATACTATGTATGCAATGACTTAATAAAAAAGATTCAAAATAATAAAGAAATTTCAAATTAACATAAACATATACTAAAACATAATTAAGAATTCAAGTACAACCCTCACCCTAGAGATTGAGCCCATCTCGTGATTGAGCCGGCCTCCAATGAGTCAAGCCATGATTGCGATCGTTCTCCTAGGGAGAATGAGAATAAGTAAAGTTAAAGGTCAGCTTGTATGACTCCATTCACCTTGATCGCGTTGCAATGCTTTTGAACTTGTTGAGGTGGATTGTCGCCTGATCTTCCTTCAAAGATACTCCTAGTCACCAGGTTGATGTAGGAATTCTTGATGTCGAAGTTGTTCGCCTCTATCTCGGGCATTTGATTCTTCAGATCTTGTAGAAGGGCGAAGTCTTTCATCGGTCGCGACTTGTTAATGTTCGATCCTACTATTGCATCTGCATGAGGAGGTTGGTTCACTGTCCCAGCATGTTGTGATGTAGATGGTTGAGATTGATGTTCAGCTTTTGTTAATTTGGCCATGGATCACCTTCTCTGTTTGCTCTACGGCTTAGGCTTGCGGCCTTAGAGGTGGCGTGCGGCCTAGACTTAAAAGAAATTCCTGGCTAAAAAATAGAAGTTGCTTAAGGAAGAAGAAAGACTTGAAAGTTAGAAAAGCTTGTGAGAATGGAAGAAAGGTTAGGTTGCCCTTCTTATAGAGGAGCAGTAAATAAGGAAAGTGGTGGTAAGGATGGGAGGAGTGGGGTAACCCATGATCTCCTCTCTATTTTCAAACAGTCCAAAAATAAATTTTTCAACCATCCAAAAATAGAAAATCACCCAAAAATAGCCTTCCTGCGGCCTCTGACGCGTCGCATGCGGCATGAAAACTTAACCAAAAAAATTTCCAAGTATTATTCCCAATATAATCTTATCCGTGTCGCATGCGGCTTCCACACATAAAACTTTTTCTACATTTTTCAGAAGGGTTAGTTTGGTTGGATGCCGTACAAGGATGAGTATACCCGCATGCGATATGGAATGATACCGCATGAGTTTTAAACTCAACAGAAAAATGATTTTCTTGTCCTTGGTTTCTTTCTTAATCAAAATTTCAATCAAGTACCTGTCAGTTCTGGTTTAGTAAGTTTCCCATGACTCTGAAATATTAAAGTGCATACAAAGTAAAAATGACCGTGGGTTGTCTCCCACGCAGCGCTTGTTTTAGGTCTTTAGCTCGACCCCTTTTTCGTTGAGACTCAGGGTGGACCATGGCATGTTTAACCTTGGCCTTATGACCATACTTCTCATTATAGTTCTCCCAAGAATTTTCAAGCCAATAGCTCAAAATTTGCTTGGTGAATTCTTCGTTAATGGCCTTTTTTTATGCGATGGTGTTGAGAGTGGTCAGTAGAGGCTTCGATTCTATGATTGGAACCTTGTTCTCTTCCGGATCATTGGAATTTGGAGTTGTCTCAAGATTGGAATGCTTGATTTGAAGCAGTGGTATGTGCAAACTCTCTTCCAATACTTGTTCTACCTCCGATTGTTCATCCTTATCTTCTTCCATGTTCATTTCCTCTATGTTGACTTTGGGAGCGAAAGGGAAATATTTCTGCAACTTATCGTTATGGGAAAGTATTTCCTCATGGAATTTTGCATAAGATGGCAATTGAGTTAGTTCATTAGTAATTAATACTAGAATGTTTAACTCCTTTGCCTTCTCTACAATCTCAACGAGGTACTTGTCCCAAAAACACATGACTGATCTTTTTGAGGTTCATAAGGTGTGGGCTCATACATGGGTTTGTTGATTTGTCACCTTCTTCCTCTATAGTCTTCTCCATGGCTGATGGGAAGTATGTGGCATGGATCTGGACTCACATGTGACATGGGGTGTGCCACATGTGTTAGATTTGTTGCTAGTTGTTGTATGCTCTGCGGCTTGGTGGGGGGTCACATGCGGCATAGATTCTTCCTGTACGGGGTCTTGCCGTGCGGGTTCTTTAGGCCGCATGCGGTCTTCTGAGCAGGCAGACTTGGAGTAGTTGTTGGCTGATTTGGATGAGGGTGATGGACATCTTCCGGCCATGGTGGATCTTCGTAATGCGTGTCTTGTCGTGTTATCATGGAGTTGCATGTTTTGGCGGAGAATATTGCGAAGGCTCGAGCCATGTGAGAGACTTGGTCTTCTAGGATCTTCGTCCTTTGCACTAATGATTCCAACCTTAAGGCTATTGATGCATACGCTTCTTCCTGCATGTCTAAGAATTTGTCTATCATGTATTCGAAATACAACTCGCTGGTGGTTGTGTTTGATCTTGCTCATGGAGATAGCTCATTTGGTTCTTCAAGCCTGCGTTATAAGTGTTAGTGTTCAAATTTTTAGGCTTAAAAGAATGACTCACCGAGTTGACTTGTTCTATTTCTACGAGAAATGGGCACATAAATTCTAGGTTATGAACACTTCACATGATTCGCACAATGATAATTCGTCTATAGTTTCCTTTATTGGAAAAAGGGAATTTATGAGCTCGAGTTTGGCGTTGATAGCAGCGCGATCACTAACTCTGTATTCGTTGGCTGCATCGATTTGAGCATTCATCCTTGAAAGTTTTCCAATGCTCCATGTCTTTAGCTCCAAATATGAAAAATATGAACTCATGGCGAAGATAAAGTAGTCTCTATTCCTAAAAATGCAAGTGCTGAAATTAAATATGCTAAAAGATAAATTAAATGTAAAATGTATATTACAAGGTATTTTAGTCATTGTGCTTTTAATTTACAAAAATAATTAGTCTGATGGATTATAAGTTAACATCAGCTGATTATATATGAATACATATGAAACAATTTGAAATGCTGGAGGAATAATTAATATGCATAATTTAATTATTACTGAGTTGACGAAGTAAATATGAAATAGAGAGAGTTTTAAGTATATGCATACTATTTAATTAGCCAATGAGTAATGACTATCATTCTAAATGATGTATGCTAGAATTGTTCTAACATATATAATATGATATTAAAAAATTTGCCATTTTTGTCGTTTTCTCTTGGACCACATTGCCTAATTCAAATAAAGCCGATATGAACTTTTTTATTACTAAATCAGCTAATTAATTAGTAACGAGTGGTTCTTAAGCAAACCTTATAAAGACCACTAACCACCTCCTCCGGTCTCCCTCTATCCTTCCCCTTGCAATATAAATAGATACAATCTTATAATTCCCAACTAATACCGCTAAATTCTTCTCAAAGCAAAAGCCCCCAAAAAAACCCTCTACTAATTGTGCTTTCATCTTCATCAACATCAAACCTAAATCATTCAAAACAGCTACAATACCTCTCTTATCCCAAAACCACTAGCACCAAAACAAAATTATAGCAACTGACTAATGGATATCGAAGTACCAATAAAAACCCCAAACCTTCCAATATTACAAAACCCGATCTTCATTTTCAAACAATGTGATGAAGTACCAAAGACAAATTTCAACTGCCACCAAAACTATGAGCAAAGAAACCCTAATTTGAGCTTTAGGCAAGCTGGCTCTCCAGCCAAAGCCCCTTGTTTCGAAAAATACAACCTCAACACCGTACCCTTATTCGAGAAGGTCGTTACTCCGAGTGATGTCGGCAAGCTGAACCGCCTGGTTGTCCCAAAGCAGCATGCCGAGCGCCACTTTCCATGTTTGGAAGCTCCAGCTGCCGGCACACACCTCATCTTCCAGGACAGCACCACTGGTGAGCACTGGTGTTTCCGCTTCTCCTACTGGAGTAGTAGCCAAAGCTATGTCCTCACTAAGGGATGGAGCCGCTTTGTTAGGCAAAAGCAGCTCTCAGCTGGTGACACTGTGTATTTCTTACGTGATTCAACATCTCAGACCCGATTTTTTATTAGTTATAGGCATCGGAGCCCGCTTGAAGTCATAAGTATAAGGCCAAGCCCTTATACCAATTGCCCCAGAAGAAAAGTGAGACAATTCACGGAGGAGTTAGTGACGAACATTCGCTCTGATATCAATTATTGCAGCCGACAGTCTGAAAAGAGAATTAGACTATTTGGCGTGAACATGGAATTTCTCGATCCAGAAAAAGGGAGAATCAGTGTGGTTGAAACAAATTGTCTTCCACTATTGGATCTCAAGCTAGGAGTCTAGCTAAGAGGAGAGATGATGATAGATCATTCAAGCAAGTCCAATTTTTTAATCAAGTCATTTTTTCTCTAGTATGTTTTCGAGAAAGCATTTGTACTTTGTATTGCCTTCTATTTTCCCTCTCTGTCTATTGATAATCCTAGTTTGTTCTCGCGAAAAAGTTAACTTCATTTATTTTCTTTTTTTTCGTTGTTTGCTTATAGTAAATATTTTTTTTTAATTGTAACAATCTGATGGACAGTCAATTTCTGAAACTTTCTATTTGTGGTTTTCTCCCTCTCTTTGATTATATGGCCTAAAAGTTCATTCCTGAAACAATATGTCTTTCTGTCACATAAAATATTAATTAATGTTTAAGTTTGGCGAACTCTCGGTCAATTTGAACCAACTTAATTAGTATATATTTAGGGAGACACAAATTGAACCAAATGACATGGTGGCCGTGTAAAATAATGATTACTGTTCCTGGAGCCAAAACATCCATCTAAAAAGGATTACCTGGAATTCTAATGTTTGGATCTGAAGGTAGGTCATATATAAACGTCTAGGAATGGTATCCTCAAAAAGCAGAGAGAATTACTAAGCAACTCAACTTGATTGCGCATATGCTTTAGCATGCTTTGTCAGATCTCATTGAAATGTGATACAGGAGAAGCAGAGAAATATAATGATTTATCAGTTTTACCATGTAGAAATATGATGCAGCAGGAGGAGCAGAGAATGTACAGATCACAATGTGCAATTAGGATATGTATACGTATGATGGCAGCATTTGCCATCAAATTTTTTGATTGTCATTGACATCAATAAAACCTTTTTAATTTAGATGTCGACATACAACACTTAGCCATGTTCATCTTACATTAACAAAAAGATGTTTAAACGATCGAATCTCACACATTGTACTTCTGTAATTTTTCTTCTTCTTGTTCTTCCTTTTTTTTTTTTTTTTAACCTATGAGCCTATGATAATTTTCCTTCAACGGGCCGGCTATACAGTTTGAATCTGCAAATGAATCTCTCCATTTTGTGCAATGGGCTTGACATTACTGTGATGGGCTTCATAGCTCTTTCCCCATAGAAGGAAATATAGACCTGCTATCACTAGAGCCGAGCCCAACACACTGCATAAGAAACAATCTCATATTTCCCTCTAAATTTTTTTGAAAAAAATTATCCCTAGTTAAACCATTTTCAGGCATTGATTTTGTACCTTGCAAAAGATGAGATACCGCACATTGCTAGTAGAAAAATTTTAAGAACAAGGGATTCATTACCTTCCTAGCCGGAGTTCCTCGTGGAGGCAACTAATATCAAATACAGCAACCATCATCTGTATAAGAGGTGAAAATGCAGAAGTAAAGACAGGACCTCTCTTCTCTACGCACCATGACATCGCCACGACGCCGATTCCTGACCCCACAATTCCCTGCATTAAGCATTGATTAGTACACGGAAGTAAATTAATTCACAATACAACTTTTATTATACTGTCACATTCTTATCAATACTAGTAGACTTTGAAAAGGATGCAAAATTCTCAACTTTTTTTTTATTTGAGTAGTGAGATTAAATTTTTATACAGTAAAGAAAAAGACACTGACAAGTAAAAGGGCTACTCACCGAAAATACCACTGTGATAATCTGCAACTTTGTTTGAGGTATCCAAGCTGAGATGCCTTTCTCAGTAACCAGACAAAAAGCCGCAGCCTGAATAAAGCTAAGGAAAAATGTAACTGCAGTACCAGAGTACAATGCGGGGTACTTCTTGCTGATTTTGGATTGTACCAAAAACCACGAAGAATAGGTAATGCAACCAATCACCAACAAAACAGAACCTATCATCCAATCATGTCGTGTGGGAACAATTGTGGGTCCGCCCTCTTGCTTTGATATTGCGGAGTGAGGGGAGTTATGGGAGGGAATAAGGGTCGCACCTTGGTAGAATATTAGCAAAATTGTACCCATCAGGCAGATAAGGGTCCCCAACAATTTTAAAACACCAGCTTTGCTATTTAAATTTAAGATGTCCAAGCTGCAAGGCAAAATATAATACACAACACTGTTTAATTTCAAAATAATAGGGACTGTACGTTGAGCTATATTTCGAGCTTTGCAGGAGATAAAGGGCTCCCTAAACATGTCACTGTTAATTTAGTCATTTCACAGGGGATAAATTTATTTTGTAACCCATCAATTTCAGAACCGATTTTTCCAAATATGGAATAAAAGGTCAGGCAAAAAATGAGAATCTTTTTCCCTTTATTAGTTACGACATCTACTTTTGGTCTGAAATTGTTAGCTTATGAAATAAGCTGTCCTCAACTTGATGGGCATCTAATGAAAAATATTAAAAAATAATTGCTTGTCCAAATTTTAATATCCATATAAAGTCAAGTAATCTGGAGTACCGAAATGGCAAGGCCATTAGGAAAGTGAACACCGGTACAATGTTAAGGAATGCACAAGCGAATGTTGCTGAAGTGTACTTCAACCCGGTGAAGAAGAGATACTGGGTCAGAGATGCACTGCAATACCAGTTCTGATCTCATTAGATAATAATTTTATCATAACAAAAGAATTTTATTACGGAATCTACAAAATGATCTGACTACTAGATTTATAGCATCATTTTGGAAAACCTTTCAAGTCATATTAGTAGATACTGGAGGCTTCCCTGTCTTCTGGGAGCAGAGCACTGGTAATACGACAACTAATGCAACATTTCTCTTAAAAGTCAAAAAGCAATTGGTAGAATCTACATTAGAGTAATATTGTAGAATCCTAAAGTTGTTTTGACTTGCCAAACAAATAAACATAGTATAGCAGAAAAAGTTTGTTACCCAAACAAGGCGCCAAAGAAGAGATACACAAAAATTTCACTTGTCATTTTCGGTCTCATCTTCCTGCAACAGGACAGATATTTTTGTAAGAGAGACATGGCTTGGTGGCAACAAAGATAAGTATAGAAGCTACGTGCAATTTAATTACCCATAGTAAAAATAGGACTTTGCAAAAGAAAATAATAATAACAATAATAACAACAACAATTTTGATGATGATGATGATGATAAAGGTATCTTAGCTTGGATACCACAAAACAGTAATTTTTCCTTAGCTTTAATGTTTAATTTTTCTATAGTAGGGTTTGGTCATGAGAGTTACGCTTTGTCTATAGTAATTCCAAGTATATGCTATGTATTGTATATATATATATATGTATATGACAATCAGAGTCCATGATAAACCGAGACACAACATTAAACATGACTGTATGAAGTATTAATTGAAATTTGTTCAATTGTGACGAATTACAATAACACAAACTAAGAGAATTGTTTCTGGTATGCGTACTAGTCTCTTCTTAATGAAATGTCAGAAACTTATAATTCCATTTATTCATTACAATACCATTATTTCAAGTCCACAATAATCTTAGACTCGAGAAATTACTAACTAATGTCTCTAAGTGTTTTTCTAATTCAGTTTGGACTGAATAATTGCTTCTTTACTATAACTACTTCAGATACACCCAGTAGTCTATGTAAACTTTGATCCTCTCTATTGTCCCAATTTCTAAAGCTAATAGTTAAGTCTCAAAGAAAGAAGGGTTTTAATAGAACCAGGAAAAATAAAAAGAAATTATCAAATTAATTACAGGATATGCCAATTTGGTTCGCCTTCCAGGGTATTGATTGTTATAAATTCACATAAACATGGCATAAATAATTAAGAGTGAGGCTACGGTGCTATGCATAGCACGGATTGGGTCCGTGCTACGGCTCAAAATTTGACTTTTCAAAATTCTAACGGTCGATCCGAACCGTTCAACATGATTATAAAATGAATATGTACTTGCAAACCAAATTTTACATTTTTTCGAATTTTTTTACTATTTTTTTAGATAGGCTGTTTTTGGATGGTCCAGAATGTTCAGATCAATTGATTTTCGAAAAATAGTAAAAAAATTCGAAAAAAAATGTAAAATTTGGTTTGCAAGTACATATTCATTTTATAATCATGTTGAACGATTCGGATCGACCGTTAGGATTTTGAAAAGTCAAATTTTGAGCCGTAGTACGGACCCAAATGGTGCTATGCATAGCACCGTAGCCTCACTCAATAATTAATGTGCCATAATCAATTGTAAGTTTAAGTTCTCTGTGAGTAGTACTGACTCTTTCCACTTGTCACTCCAAATGATACTGTTCTTTACTTGCCTCAAAAGGAAATATATACATTACCACACCCAACCACCCCCCCTGGTATTGCTAGAATTCACATAAGCAATTAATATGACAAAATCTATTGTAGAGTTAAAGTTCTTTTTGAGTAGTACTGACTAGTGAGTCTTTCCACTTGTCAGTCCAAATGAAACTGTTATTTACTTGCCTTATAGGAAATATATACATTACCACCTTACCTTTCCACACACACCCTACTAGAGTGGGAAAAACGTGCCATATCGTGACTAACAAGCCGTGACTTTGGTCTCGTACAGTGCCGTGCCGTGCCGTGACTAAGTTAATTTTTCACGTGCCGTGACCAAAATGTCAATGGGTGGTCACGGCACGCGAATGGTCATGCCACGTGAGTCACGCCGTGACTCGCGTGACTCACGTGACCTAATTACACGTGACTCGCGTGACTACCGGCTCCTAATTACACTGACTTGCGTGACTACGTGCCGTGCCGTGCCGTGCCAAAGTTTCAAAAGATGAGCACGACACGCGAATGGTCACGGCACGGGACACGCGAGTCACAACACGTAACTGACACGCGTGCCATGCCGTTCCATGCCCACACACCTACCTTCAACAAAGACTCAGTTTGTTATTAAAGAATCAGAATTTCTTTCGCACATCAACGAATTATATAGTTTCAATAAACAAGAAGCATTCCGCTTCACTATACTATTGGTAAATTTGCAAACAAAACAAAAATTATACGACTTCTCAGAATTTCTAAAAAAGTACAGATATAATATTACACAAACTGCATGAACCATCGACCAATAGTTTTACTTGATTATTGATCAGCGAATTAACTTGCTTTATTTTCTTTTCTCAACTGATATGTATCGCGATGTTGAGCTGCAAAGGTGACCTAATTAACTGTATATATACAACAAGTTCAAATACCTTTCTCGAAAGTAGGCAATTGGGGCTATAAAAATGGTAGCGACAAACTGACGAAGAGTGACTAAGACAATCTGGTGCATGCCTTCACTGATAGCCATTTTAATCAGTATGTTCATCACTGCAAAGCATGTAACTACGCTGATCATCACCAAAACTATCTTCCAATCCCTGAAACAAGACCCCATATCTCTCTCTCTCTCTCTTTTAATTTTTCTCTTTTTTTCGAAAGGCTTGGCAGAGGCCGCCAAGTTCTCTCTTAATTTTTCTCTCCTTCAAAATTACTAACACCTCTTTCGCTTTCTAGATGGGTTATGAAAGACTTCACCATCACAAGGCAGACTATTTATGGCCTCAAAGAGAACTATATTCCTTAACTTTATCTCTTTCCATCATGAACTCTCTGATATTTTCATCTAATCATGTCAGCAACGGCTAATAACTGCAACGAAAGAGAGTAAAAGTGCAAATTATATCTGAAGATGCAATTTGTACTGGTATATATAAATATACTTGTACCCACTACCAAGTCACTTAATTAAATAGTGGCATGTTTTACTTTTGATTTTTAAATGTCAAATCATTTTCAAGGATAGATTTAATTATAATTTTAGAAACAATACAGTGCATAGGAATGTATTGGCAGAACAGTCTAGCCTATTGGACGAATTATTCTCTCTCACTTTTTGTCCTTTTTTTATTGCAAAGGGAAGCTAAATTTTTAAGGGGAAAGATCTCAGAAAGGGAAGCTAAATTTGATATTCACCTTTATTACCAACAAATGGACATTGACCAGGCGAATTTAATTAGAAATTTCTGATATTAATCGTATTTAAATAAACCAATTTCACAAATTTAAATTTCTTTGACATAGTCAATTTAGAGTTGCTTGTGCTTTTGGTGAGTTTAATTACACAAAGTTAATAATATTTCATCACATATCACTACCTAAAAGAAGGTACCAATATCTAAATCAAAATAAGGAACCAATATCTAAAATCTTTGCTTTAACAACTTGAGGACAACAACAATTGTTTCAAAGAAAAAAAATCTCTTCTTGCAAAAGAGAATTGAAAACCAAGGCGGCGCCAACCAACTTTTTGGAAGAATAAATCCCAGGTTCTAAGGCACACGAGAAATATCTACAATATTGGAGGCACAAATTTCTTTGAATTAATTCACATATGCTTTAATCCCCACAAATTTATAAACTGAAACATCTAGTAGAGCTCATGACGTATCGATCTCTTCAATAGATATCTACAATGCAAAAGAAATATGCATGTAATAATTCAATAGATTTCTTTTTTTGAAGAAATATATGGCTCTAGCTCATATTTTCATTGATAAATTGTCAGTTACAAAAGTTTTGTAATGCATAATAGAAAAAAAAAAAAAAAAAAAGCTCAATATATTGAGCTTAAAAAAGAAAAAACATAAAAAAATAGTAAATAAAATGGAAAAACGAGAGAAATAGAAAATAGACAAAAAGCAGTAAAGGAAACAGTAAATAAAATGAAATGTTTATTTATGCTAAGGTGTTGTTGTCTAATGTAATTTTGCTTCAAAAAAATTACATCTGCTAAAGGACTTTGTTCTTGAATTCTTCAATATCACTTTCTTTGTAAATGTTCGAGCACACCTCTCACGTCATAGGATGAAATGTGTCCTTCAATAGATCTCTTATATTCTCTTTTCTGTTTAAAATTGAAATTTAACCGAAGTAGACATATTCTATGTTGACATAGACCAAGTATTGTACATAGCTTAATCGGTGTAATTTTATATATATTTGTAGCGGTACTGGTGTTCCACCAAACCACCAGCGTTGACTACTTTTAACAAGGTGACAAAATTAGAGCATAGAAGCATGACAACTACTACACCGTAGGTACCACAAAAAGAAAAGGGATTTTATGCAGTAATGCAGGGATCTAATGCTGTTTGAATAAAGGTTACGTGTCAATAGCTCATTTGGCACATGGGGCCAGCGTGTCGATCAGAGAATAGTGAATCCGTCGCCTATTTTGGCGCCAAAATGAAATTCTGATGATATTGGCGATTCACGAGGCATCTAGCAATGCCTGTCAGAATTATAATATGCCCCCAATTGTTTTGGTTTTTGCAATCGTTTTTTTCTTCGTTTGGTTTACAATTAATGAGAAAGAACCTCCTGGGTCCTCCTGGCGCACAGAAGCGTTCCAATACAAACGTAGTACAAATATAAAATGATCGCCGACGCTTTTTCGTCGAAAGATCGGCCTAAAACAGTAACAGAATATATGCTGAATTGCCAATTTAATCACACCAGTTCGTTCCAAATTTGAGACGAAAGCACGATCGATTGGATGAGTCCACATCGTCTGCATTAATCCAAAAGAGCATCTTTTGAGTTAACTCATCTCGGTTGTCTGATTTTAAACAGAGCCAATCCGGTCTTAGTCTATTATGCAGAGGTCCTTTAATATTAGTGTGGATCTAGTTCACACGGATTTTAAAGCAGATCGTACAGTCTAGATGTATTAACTCGAAAGATTCTTTTTTGAGTTAATGCAGAGGATACGAATTCCGATTGGACGGGGGTGGAAAGCTGGGTTTTACAAGACCCCACTAATTCAATTTTATTTAATCATAACAAGAGAGGAAGATGCTAAGATTGGAAACGAGGCACTACCACGTAGTCAACAATCACAATTAATTGTTAATTGATTCGCAGGTGAGAAAGAAATCAATATGAAATCGAATATGTTGCCATTTTCGAGACAGTAATAGTTGAAAGTATAAAAATTCACATTTTTAAAATGCGAAGTATACGTCCACTAGAAAAGGTTGACAGGACTCGAGACCTGGGGCCATGATGTCAGTCTCTTTCGATTCGTCTCCTCTGTTATTCACCGCCTTCAGAAAATATTACCTGCATTTTATATGTTTTGTTCGTCCGATATAAAACGAACGGACTAAATTCTAGATGAAATATCAACCAATAATCAATCCGCCACATAGATCCCAATCAATGTTACCGTATCCATGCAGATGCAACATAGATACCAATCCTCAGTTCATGAGCATTAATAAAAAAAACAAATCAGGTATTAAACTGCAGATATACCAAATTGTCCTACAGATTCATTTTCTGTTATACGTTGCACCAGATCTATATATCCTATACAACTCATGTGTGATCTCAATTGCTGGTGGATTTCCCAAAAGTCATGTAATTTTGGACTTTTCTATTCTAGAAAAGCAAGAACAGACACTTCCACTCAAGCCAACCAACATAACAGTAATTTTGTTAAATGGTAGACAAGTTTGTCAATGATTTGTCATTTTCATTTCTGAACATTTTGGAAGGAATCAAATGGATCTTCAAAAAGCAATAAGCATCCCATAGCAATTCACATAAAACTTGATCAAAAGACCATCATAGCCAACTAAAACATATATCATCACTTGAGAACACTTTCAAACCATATGCAAGATTAATAAAATTTATCCATACCAAAGAAAACCACAGAAAAAAACAACTTTCCAAGTGCAAAAGGGTTTGCTAATACCAATACACCAAAATTCAGTCTCAAACTTGACTAATATTTGCCTCATAATCTAAAAGAAAACAAGGAAACAAAACTACTTAAAACTGAAATCCAAAATTCAAACACTGTTTACTGCTCTGCAGCAATTGTGCTCTTGTCACTGACATAGATACCGTCCAAGAACTTTCTGATATCTTTGTTCTTCACATGGCATTTCTGTTTCACCAACAATATTAAAAAAAAAATTCTTTAAGACACTACATTTAAATAATATACCATATATTTCAGTGAGACACTCACTGGGCAATCAGAGCTAAAGGATAAATTTATTTTTCGCTTGTTTGATGAGTTTTTTAAATTTGAAATTCAATTAGGACATAAAATGTATGATTGCCACATTTCCGCATGCATAAAATATTCCAAAACTTGTACTGATCATTGTGCTGTAATTTATGGTATGTAGTTACCAGACTGCTTAAAATTGTAGAAGGGCATGTTGTTTATGTTTTGTTTCACCAACAATTAAAAAAATATATTTCTTAAGATACTACATTTAAATAATATAGCATATATTTCAGTAAGACACTATCTCACTGGGCAATCGAAGCTAAATGATAAATTTATTTTTCTTTTGTTTGATGAGGATTTTAAATTTGAAATTCAATTCGGACATAAATGTATGATTGCTACATTTCCAAAGCATGCATAAAATATTCCAAAACTTGCACTCATCATATTGTGCCGTAATTTCTGGTATGCCAGACTTCTTAAAATTGTAGAAGGGCATGTTGTTTATGTTCTGTTGCTTGTTTTTTCTTGTTTAAAAAAAAACAGTTATACAACTACTGTTAAGAGAGACCATCAAGCACACAGGTTTTAGTAACAGACTGCTCAAGTTCTATAGCTCTGCTGCATAATCTTACCTGACATATTAACAAGGCTGCAATTGCAATGGTTTTTGTGCAATCCAGCAATTGATATCAATTATTAAATGCATTGTTCTCAGATATTTAATATGAAAGTTCACATGGATAATCACTAGACTTCAATGAACAAATACGGTGTGATTATATCCAACTGATGATTATGTGCATGTGTAAAATGTTGCAGCATCCGAGTATATGCAATAAAAGAGGAGAATACCTGGTTAATGAGAGCAGCAGAACGGGAGACGAGCTCAACATCATTGCCATCAAGGACAAGTTCATCCTTCACCTTCTCTGACCGAACGATCTTCACTCCGTCCAACATATCCACCTTCCTCACCTGTCCCAACATTTTTAACAGAATTTACATCAACTACCAACTAAATGTCTTGGTGAAATAATGCACTAGTTCTATTGCCTGCTATGTTCAAACATGAGGATCGATGATTTTAAGGGAATAATAGGAGAGAAAGACATGATGGTCTTTTCAAGGGCGTGCATCCGATCAAAGCCTGATCAAGTTGAGAAAAATACCAAAGGAAAAAATTTCTACAGAAATGGGAAGGATAAAGGTGTCCACTGCAAAATTACAACAAACATGTATGTCTCATGGAAAGTTACAAGCGGTAAAAGCAGCAGATCAGCAACTCAAGGCAATCAAATACAAAACACACGCACACTCAAAATTTTTTATGGAGGCTACTAGTTTATTATCCCAAGAAAGACATTAAACCATCATAGAGCTCTTTTTATGTTTACTTGGAATTTTGCAAACAAGCAACAATTAGGCCCCTTCTGAAAAGGTTGAAGGACTTTTCACCTTGAAACACCTTCCGATGCATTATTTGAACAATTCAAATCTATAAGATTCTCATTAATTTTATTAGTTACGCCTCATTTTTTCTTTTGGTTTTAGTGCCAAGTGTTAAATATATACATTTGTAGCAAGCCTACGACAATGACTAAAGAAGTCAATAAACTACGACAGCAAGCACTTAACTATTTGGTCTACCACCAATGCAATCCCTAACATGCAGAACTATTTACACTACATATCATTAATTAATACAGACAACCACGGATCCACTCATAAACTAAACAAAATAAGAGAAATATCTACAATCGCTGACAAACCATACCTTCTTCTCGCCAAGGAAGTTCCTGATTTCGATACCGGTGTTGTCATTATTGATGGAAGCGTTGATCGGAAAGTGAGCATACACGAACCTCATCTTGTAGCGGTACCCCTTGGTAACACCAGTGATGAGATTCTGCACGTGAGAGATCGCGGTACGGATCGCCGCCATGGTACGGCGCGTGCCGAACCAAGCATCGACCTTGAGCTTCTTCCCCCCTTCGATCAATTGGAAATCCAAATTTAAATGTTTGAAGCTCCGAGTGAGCTTGCCACGTGGTCCCTCGACGGTTACCACCTTGGCTTCAACCTTCAAGGTGACCTCGTCCGGTACATCCATGGTTTCTGATGCGAGAATTGTCTTCATTTTCGCAACTCTCTCTCTCTCTCTCTCTCTCGCTCTCTCAAGGGTTTGTGGAAGAGAAAGAAGAGAGGCGGCGTTGTGAGATTATATAGCTAGGATCCAAATTAGGGTTTTGGGGGGGAAGGGAGCGAAGCGGTCGAGATGATCTGACCCGTTCGATCGGATTGATCCATATACCCATCTGATTACACTGAAGTCTTTCGCCGAAGGTCTAGACTTGAGAGTACGTCCGATGGGCATCGGACCTACCTCGGTTCGATGGGTTTAATAACCATCGATTTGCTTTCAGCTTCGTGCGAAATGCTTTAAACCCCGTGCGTGTATGTTTTAATTTTCGTGCGCACATACTTTTACTAGATCGGACGGTCAGCGTGGCGTTGAACCTAAAAGTAGGTCCGATGGGCATCGGACCTACTCCGTTCTCGTCTAAGAAATCTTGGGTATGTGCTTTAGGATTGTCTGTGGCTCTCAAGTCTCATCTAGTATAAGCAGATTGAACTTTAAATTTCTGGTCCATCTGAAAATTATGGCCGGTCTTCGGACCTTCGCTTCGCAAATCGCAAATTCGCAATTGATAAATTTCGACCCGCTACCTAACTGACACAGTTTAATATCCATATTACAACTTTTTATTTTAATTTGGGCTCATTTAAGGCCAGAATTAAGCCCTGTCTATAAGCCTAAGACTGTTTAACATCCTTGAACTTAAAAAAGCCTAATGTCTAAACTAAAATACTTGGTTGTTTTTTCACCGTTTCCCCACCTCACCTCCTCCTAGAAAAATTTCAATGAAAATATCATGGTACTGACTCGGATTCGGAATCGGAATTGGAATCGGATAGTAGAATCGGAATCATATGAATCGGCTGGAATCGGAAGAATTGGATCGTAAACTCGGATTTTTTTTTGGCAGAATCTTGTTTTGTAGCAAAAAAATATGAAAAAATTGATAAAAAAAATAATTTGTAAAGAAAATGTTAAGATAAAAAATTAGACTCAAATAATCCACTAATTATAAAATATATACAAGCATTACAAATATAACACCCTTTTTTTATTGCCAAAAGTTATGCCGAGCTGGCTGCATCACCTCATCGTCCTCTGTATTAAAATACGAATGGAATATTGTTGTACAGAGCCAAAAAAATGAAGACATCCTCATATCCAACATATGAATTGTATGTGCTAGAAAAAAAAATTGTGAGCATAAACTTTTTTGTGATTTGAAATTATAGATCAACAACTATTTCGAAAAAAAACGTAAAATAACTGAAGGACTCGATCTGACTCGAACCAAAAATCAGATAACTCGGTCTGACTTGGCTGAGTCAAACACTGTTCAATTGAATTTTGATGAAAACCTCATATGGGCGCGAGACTCGGGTAAAACTCGGATCGGACTAGACCAATACCGAGTTGACTTGGCCGAGTCAACTCGGACTCGACCGAGTTTCCAAACCATAGAAAATATCACATTAGTCTTTTCTCTATCCTGCGTTTAAAAAGGAGAAATTAACCCATGAAATCTTTTGATACATATCATATAAAACAAAACCCCAGAAGGAGCACGGCGAGAAAGATTTAATGACTTATTCTGCTAACATGGTATCTCAGTAATTGTTATTATTTTTTTTAATATAGTGGGATTTCCACCAGTTTCCATTGAAACAAAAGCATTGAGCAAAGATATCCAAAACAGGTACCCATGCTCCAAGAATTATTACAAAGTTCCTACATACCCTAAATAATGTCAAATTCCTTGCATCATCAGTTGAAAACTACTTGTACCACATGCCCTAAGAAATACTTACTTCCTTACATCATCAGTTAACTTATACTTAAAGAGTCATCCACAACCAAAACATCAAAACATGAAGTTCCAAACAACCAACATAGCAACAACAAAAAAGCATTAAGCATTAGAACAAAATAGAAACGTTTTAATTAATATCCTAAAACCCTTCATCACTTAGGCCTCCTCCAAACATACGATTTGGGGTATTGCTGTCATCTGTCATCATACCCATAATACCCTCCAGTTGGTCGTCCTCTACCGTAGCCCTGAGCAACTCTTCCTGCATAAGGCCTTCTTCCTCTACCTCTAGACCAGCTTGTCCCATTACTGGTAACTCTTTAACATTAGAAAGAAGTATCAAAGTTAATTTAAAGTAAGAGTTATCACCCTTTGATTGACACCAAAAAGAAGCTAAGAAAATAATTTTAGTGCCCAAAGGTTTAGAGGTTTTTGGACTTACCCCTCTAAAATTGACATTATTCCTCTCTAACCACACTTGCTATAAAATTGTTCTTCTAACTAATTCCGCTAAAAGTCTGTCTTTTAGAGATATGGCTACATCAATACACCAATGATCAGTAATGTTAGTACACATAAAGCCATTAAAGGTTGCAATCCATCTCCAAATAACTAAAATATAAGAACATTCTGCAAAAATATGATCCTTGGATTCTGGTAATCCACATAAGGGGCAATCAACTGAACCATTCCACTCTTTTTTTTAACTAAATTAAGTTTAGTATCTTATTTGTGGGTCGCTAGTAGGGCGACTCTAGAGCAAAGAAAAAAAAAAGAAATCCTAGACAACTGCCCTCCCCCCTCCCCCTCTCCCCCACTCCATTCAACTCCACCATTTCCACTCCTTGTAGTCCTCTTTCCTGACACAGCACCCCTACTCTCTCTCGGTTCTACCTTCTCGAACGGAGAGGAGAATAAGAGAGAGGGGAGGGACCGGAGCTGAGTGAAGCCGACCGGAGCCGAGAGTGCGGTATTGTCGGAGTTCGGAGCGTGGAGTCCCCATATTGATTGGAGCACGACGGTGAGTAAATTTGATCGTCGTCCGTTGCAACGGTCGAAGAAGCAGATCCGGTTGTGGAGTGAGATAGCGATTAAACTAGTAGGGTGATTAACATCTCAATTGGAGTGCAACATACGGTGAGTAGATCCGGTCATTGTCGGAACGCGGCGGCGGTCGAAGAAGTGGATCCGGTCGTGGAGCAAGATGAGAATTAAGGTATTAGAGTGGTTTAGAAGATTTCATGAGAATGAAAGAGTAGATTTAAAAATTACGGTCATTTGAACCATTGTAAATACGTTTTTTATCAATGAAATTGTTAGTAGGCTTTAAAGCCACTAATCTTATAAAAAGAACCTTTAAGGGAATTTTTTATTTCCAAATTGTTGTGTATTCTAAGTTAGGTGTTCCCTCAAACTCCAACCATTTGTAGAATGAATGGACTATAAATTTAGACCATCTCCAAATTAGCCTATACTCTAAACTATTATTTAAAGTGAAATGTAAAAACTTATTTTTAATATGGTTACATTCTTGCAAATACACACCAGTGAGTTGTCTTTTAAAAATTAGAGCTAATCCATTTGAAGAGAAAGCTGAGGCAACAGAAATAAATCTATCATCTACTATAGAAAAAGATTAGGAAAAATTAATTGTAAAGCAGATTCATCACACCATATATCTAACCAGAAAGTTGTACTAAACTCATTACCTATATTGTTATTAGTCATAAATTAATTACTTCATTTTCCTGAAGTATGGCTTTCCAAAATGGAGAGCATTTTATTACTCTACAACTATCTCCATACTTCTTTTAGAATATCCTTCCATCTACCACTAATATTAGGATCTATAAACCTAATCCACCATTTAGCAAGAAGTGTTTTATTCATTAACTCAAAGATCTACATCCCCAAAAATCTCCTTGATCTTTACTCTTACAAACTACCTTCCAAGCTACTAGGGAATATTTCTTCCTGACTTCCTTAATGTATTACCACCATTCCATGAAAATTCCCTTATATCTATCCTATATTTAATCCTAGTGAGCATTTTATAAATTGAAAGTCAGTAGAGACTAGAGAGTTATTGCTGAATTAACTGAGTTCAGTACAGTAAACCTACCACCTAAAGTCAATAATTACTTTTCCAACCTTGAAACCTTTTTTCAATTTTATCAATTAAATATGCCAATCATCAACTGTCAAATTTTGTAAATGTATAGGTACCCCTAAGTAGGTAAGAGGGAGATTTGCAATTTTACATCCGAATACATTAGCAAATACAATACTTTCCTCATATGTAATATTTAAAG
The DNA here is from genome assembly GCA_025461045.1 of Carex parvula. NCBI lineage: Eukaryota > Viridiplantae > Streptophyta > Magnoliopsida > Poales > Cyperaceae > Carex > Carex parvula. The sequence continues at coordinate 110,863 of JAJGRW010004816.1, read as the reverse complement.
AATATATTTCACTCTTAGCAAAACTAATTTTTAAACCTGATAAATTCTCAAAGGCTAAAAGCAACCACTTAACATAGTCAATCATAGCATAATCAACTTTAAAAAAAAATTAGAGCATCGTCAGCAAAATATACTACCATTATTTTGAAAATCGGTAGCTCAGTAATTAAGCGGCGCAATAAAATTAAAGCTACTTAGCAAATTTGCTAAGTTGGATTGATTTATTATACTTCTCTTGTGATCTTCTTTAAGAAACTTCAATTGAATCTTAATTAGTTCTTTTTACACAAAAGAGATGGATAACATTTTGAAGTGGTGGTAGTGGGCAAAGGTTAGGACAACATATAGAGCCCCACGCACCAAATTACAAATAAAGCAATGGATTTATAAAGAGGCACCATTAGCTAAAGTGTACCCCTAACCATATGTTAATACACAGCATGTACCTTTGTTTTGATAGATCCTACAAACTAGCAATGGTATAAACTCTTCATAGGTACCAGACAAGCTCCTGTACTTGTTCTTAGTACTTGTCAAAGGATGGTGTGGAGCATAGATGAATGGAAACCGGCTCTTGCCATGGTAGCATTCACCATAATCTATGCGGTGTTGACAGGACTAGTAAAGAAGGCCATGGATGAGGGGATGAGTGAGCTAGTCATCATTACACTGAGGCAATTAATCACAACCATCTTTCTCTCTCCAATTGCATTTTTCAAGGAAAGGTGCAAAAAATCAAGATTAACTACTTTCTTTTAATATGCATTCCTACATATGTACATTTATTATTTAATTTAGTGATTGGATGAAGAACTAACCATCCTTAATATATTCAGAAAAGAAAATGGGAAAAAAAAATTGCTTTTGTTTTCTGCATACAACAGTCGATTAAAATGATATAAATTCATGAGTAGAACTAGGGTGTTCTTAAGCTCACCAAGTCTCTTTGAATAACAGTTGATCAGTGTCTGGATGTGGTAGTAGTGACTTACAAAGATGCTGGGGTTGATGACTCGAAGACGGCACACAACAGACATGAGAACACGGTATTCTGTCCAATTAAGGCTTCTGGCATGTGCATTCCACCGTGTGATCATCCCTGATGATCACCGTGTATTTGAAATTGGCTTTGGTAAACCGGTCAGAATCGTCAGGTATGAAAGCGTGAACTCTCTCTTTTGTGGAGGTTACCTCGAACTCGTTGTAGTTGCCAAACCCCCCCCCCCCCCCCGAAGCGTCTTCATAGTATTGGACCTCTAAAACCGTTTGTTAATAAGTTGATGCACACGACACGAGAACTGTTGACTTTGACTGACTTCAAATTCTGCTTTGGTCCTCCTTTGCGCAAACCATGTGAGACCTTTGTAAAATGTGTCTTTAATTATTGCTGCCACCGGTAACTTACGAGATGACCTAAAAACATTATTTAGCGAAGAGAAGGAAGCAGCTAGAGAAGAGAAGGGGCCGGCCTAGAGAGATGAGAACCGGCCAGAGAGAGAGAGTGGCGGTTACCGTAGCCGAGGTACTGTAGCGGCTAGGGTTAGGGTTAGGGTTTTCGGCTCTGATATCAACTTGAAATGAGCCAAAAAAATACTTTATTCATTGACTCCTTGGGTATATATCGAGTTTACATCTTACAACCGAGTCCCTTGACTTCCTCTATATTTTTATTTTACGGATAAGTCCCTAAATTAGATATTCCTTTAATTTGCTTTTATGCAAAGTCTTGAACCATAAGGCACTTGACCAGATAACTTTTATTAGCTGAAAATAAATACTATAACTTTTTTTCAATCCAAGAGTAATATGAAAAAAAAAATTTCTGTTTTAATTTCTAGGGGACAGCTGCATCAGGAATAGGATTTGTGCTATTGACATGGGCAGTGCAGAAGAGAGGCCAAGTTTTCACTTCTTCTTTCCTCCCTTTGGTTCAAGTCTTTGTAGGGCTAATCGATTTCACTGTTCTCCATGAACCTCTTTACTTTGGGAGGTACAACTTTAATTTTTTTTTTTTTAAATATAGTTATAATAGTTTGATCAATTTTGAGAGATGGAGAACAGTAAGCAGCTTTTGGGACATTTTACTTTTTGGTTGGGGTAGGATGTGTGTTAGTGTATACTTAAAATTTGTCATGTAGTATAGTGGAGAAATTAATACTTTTTCAGTCCTGTTTAGCTTTTCTTTGGACAAGTATAATTAGTTGGATTGCTCGGCAGCTGAAAAACATGTGATAGATTGATTATGATAATTGCGTTGTCAAAATTTACTTTATAGTGTGTTCACAAATTTATACTTGGTAATGAAAAGCCACAGCAACTCTGGTTTTCTACTATTAATTAATCGGATCCCTATCTAGAGGTTAATTAAATTATACAAAACCTTTTAAATTACTTAGTTCTTGCGAACAGCATGAAAATATGTACACCCACTTGATAGTTTATTTTAGATCTTCTCTTGAACTTTTTCTTAATCCTAATAAATGTCATATTATATTTATATTTTTTTTCAGTGTTTTGGGGGCTATTTTGCTGATCATAGGTTTATATGTTCTGCTATGGGGAAAGAGAAAGGAGGTCTCCATTAGCTCAATAAAATTACCTGAGGCCAACCAGCAGCAACAAGAGTACAATTGAAGCTTGTAGCTTGCTAGGAGTAAATTTACAGGCTAGTCCTTTAAATTCCATAGGATTTATATACCAACTAAATTTTTCTGTTTAATAATGTTGTAAAATTACTTTGACCGCATAGAGCTTCAAATGTATTGGCAATGGCCCAATCGTGGATAAACATGCAAGGTGGGATCGTATATATTTTTGCCTACCGGGCTACCGGAAGACAGCTTGATCAAAACTGAATGAATGCTATTTCAAAAAAAAAAAAAAAATCAAAATTGGATGAATTCTAAAAAGCAATTTCTGTTCCTGCTATCCAATGCAAGACAAAACGCAGCTAGTAAATAAAATACGGTAACGAAAAATAGTATTCACCATTCAAAGCTCAAGCAAGAAGGAAGCATTTGGCAAGTGAAACTTGAAAAAGAGACTTTACCAGAATAACATCTGAGGCCGACAATCAAAAAAGTAAAGTTTGCTCCTGTAGCAACGTTTCTTTTTCTATTTTCCGTATATTAAGAACTTGGAATTAGGATATTTGAGAGAATAGGATGCATAAAGTTAACGAGCACTCATATTCTTTATGTTCCAAGTAGTGGAGATATGCTTAGCAGCCCCATGGATGTGGTAATGTTTCTTATACTTAAGTCCATAGCAAATTGATTTTGTTTCCATTTGGCTTAATTGCTCAAACCACAAAATTTTGGTCAAATAGTTTGCATCAGTATCCAATATTTTTCAAAGACATTGATGCGACTTAGTGTCAATATATTTTGTATTCATGCATCATGCTGGTCCCAATTAATTAGACTGCAGATATATACGATCTGATGATTTGATGAGCTACGTGTAAATTAATATTCTCAAAAGTTGAATCAATGTTTGAGTAATTACTATTGATCTACAGTGTTTTATAAAGCTATAATGTGATGCTCTTTCAAGTGGTGATAGTGCGCAAAGGATTAGCACATTTCATGAGCTTTATTAGAAAGGTCTTCTTCAAATAATTAAGGTGTCCTTAGACGTATATATAAATTAAATCAGAATGTAAGGTGTCTTTATAGAGCACAACCGAAGGCTTTTCGAAACAAGCTACGTACCATTGAGCTTACAACACAACATATAAACTGAAGTTCCTGAAGTAGCCAATTCTATGATATCTAGAACGGCGCTCTAATTACATAGAAAATTAGAGCCCTACCATACAAACATCAAACTATATAATAAGAAAAAGAAGAAGAAGAAAATTTTCTAAACAATGGTATGGAGTTTAGAAGAGTGGAAGCCGGCTCTAGCCATGGTGGCATTCGACATAATTTTTGCAGTGATGACAGGACTAATTAAGAAGGCCTTGGATGAAGGGATGAGTAAGCTAGTTATCATAACCCTAAGGCAAATTGTAGCAACGATATTTATCTCTCCAATAGCATTTTTCAAAGAAAGGTAAGTTTCCATGATTGAAATTAGCAGTCCCCAAAGTTCATAACAGAATGCAGGATTTTAAGTGTCATGCTTGGCATTGTCAAAAAAGAAAGAAAATAATAGAAGAAGAAGGAATTTGCATACATAGTCTTCACTAATTGCCCATTGGCCAAAACATAAATGCTATTTGCTGACTTGTAAATTGGAAAGAAGCAACTGCATACATAGACCGGATTGTTATGGTCATGGACGCATCAGATGGTATCTCGACAAATTAAAGATGAACGAAATCTAAAATGAAGTACTTAAGATCTAGAACCTCAAATAAACATAAATCATCCTCATATTTAACAAACACAAACTAAAATGTTATTACATATAGATCGTAAGTAAGCATGACCTTCCTACAACTCATAAACTGAGATTTGTAATTGACTTGTCATTGCATCTTTTTGTTTTCTTTTAATTTTCAAGATATTTTTAAATTAGGAGCTTCTGCTACTAACAGCATATTTGTTTTTCTTGTCATGCTTAGAAAGTCAAGGCCAAAGCTGACCGCCGAGATTTGTATGTACCTCTTCGTCAGCGCTCTTATCGGGTAAAATACAATTTACCAGCTCTAATTAGTAATCATTACAAAACATTTGTCAGAAGTCAATGCACCTGATATCCTAGAATAGCTAAATTAATTTAAGTCCAGATGCCAAAATCTTCTGTGCATGGTGCATATATATATAGAACTAGTTCATCATGTCAACTGTGGAACAGTGCAATACAAAAATTTAAAGAGTGAAAAAATAATTATATATACAAGTGAATCCTATCAATTTTAAAAGATGTATGATAATATGGCCTTTATATATATATATGTGTGTGTGTGTGTGAAAATATGTCAGCAGCTCATGTGTCCGCTCTCGCGATCTAGCTGATGCTAAGGTGTTCTGATAAAAAAAAATACTGTCAACAATGGAAGGTCTAATATAGGCCGGAGCACATTGAGTTTTTCTTTGAACACCAAATACTTAATAATTTTACTGAAAACCCCATGCCCCTGCATATACCTAGTTAGTATTCCATCTCGTCTGGTTTGGTGGCCCTTGATTTTTCTGATTTTGCAAAATAAGAAGAGGCATTAATAAAAGAAGAAAAAAAAACAACAAACATGAAGGTATTAAATCAATTTACAGACTTTAGACGTACAACAGGTAATGAAAAACATGTGGGCTTTTTATTTGACAAATTTGTATGTACTACAGTACCAATTAATTTGACACTCCAATTTTGATGTTTTAACCATATTCTTTTTTTTTGTGAAGAGCGGCTCTGCCTCAGTATTTGTTCTTCCTGGGGATGCAGTACACAACGGCTACTTTTGCATCGACTTTCGCCAACTTACCTCCAGTTATTACTTTCTTGGTTGCACTTCTACTTAGGTTCTCTCTCTTTCTCTCCAATTTTACAAAATTCATTGGATGGTGTAAGACAGATCTGAGATCATTTACTTTTGACATCAGTTAGTCAGGATCAATTTTTAACTCTGGGCATTAATTACAATTGTCATGACCATTTTCAGTCAGGTAACAAAGAACCTCTTATTGTAAGCCATAGGCAGTAAAAGTATAATTGAAACAACAGGGACAAGTATGAATGCAAAATTTTACACTGATATAATACAGTTCTTCGATACTTCAAAGTGATGATGAATAATAGTTGTGCTTGTAATAACATGCATTAATGTTAAACAATGCATTTGATTTTAATTTTAGGATGGAGACCGTGAACATAAAGAGCAAGGCAGGAATGACAAAGATATTGGGGGCTCTTTTATCACTAATTGGGGCAATGGTTCTTACTCTCTATAAGGGTGTGCCATTAACCCACAAAACCACTCACCAAATTAGCCCAGTTCACACCACCAAAATTGAGTCCAGTAGTAGTACAAAAAAGTGGATATTGGGCTCAGTTGCAATGTTTGGAAATGTGTTCTGTTTCTCTTTTTGGATATTGCTGCAATCAAAGGTTTCAGAGAAGTACCCTGTGGTGTACTCTAGCACTGCCTTTGTATCAGTTCTGAGTTTTCTCCAAGTGGCTGGATTGGCTGTAGCAATAGAAAGGAGCCCTTCTGTGTGGCTTCCCAGAGGGACAGTGGAGATCATTGCAGTTATATACGCTGTAAGTTAACATCAAAATTTAATTTTATACTGCATTGATCAAAATCAGTGGAGATCATTAACTTATATGCATATGAAATATTGTAATTTTCCTTCAGCACCCTAATTTTTTTTAAATTCTGAGATTTTTAGGGAGCAGCTGCATCAGGAATAGGATTTGTGCTGTTGACATGGGCAGTGCAGAAGAGAGGCCCAGTTTTCACTTCTGCTTTCATCCCTCTCATTCAATTATTTGTTGCGTTAATCGATTTCGCAGTTCTCCATGAACCTCTTTTCTTTGGAAGGTACATTTTATATTTGTTTGTGGAATCTTCAACTGACATAAGGGATTATTGGAGTGTCATTTACTGATCAAAGAATTTCTCAAGTCCCGATTGGCAATTAAAATTGATCAGCAAAATCATGTAAAACATGAGGCCTGCTAACAATCATCTAGAGCATTTTTGCCCTGGGTTCGCCATCCAAAAGCATGGCGTCACATCGCCATTCAGCATGAACCTCTAACATTGCTAGTGATTCGTTCACATTTCACTAATTGTTGATATTGTTAGTTTCATTGTTTCATTTTTTTTTTTATATGGTTGACACTTTAGGCAACACATGAATCATACCATTTAAAATAAAGGAACAGGTAACAATATATTTTGTGCTGGCGAACACAAGGCAAAAGTTTTCTAGCGAAAAAATAATCTCTCTTAAAATCATTGAGCATCTGCTCAACATCGAAAATGGATCGGGTTATTGTAATTTTCTCGATCAAATTTTCTGAGTATTCCTGCAAAAGTCAAAAAAAAAAAATTGTATCTAAAAGCGTTGAATATCCAGTACCCCTTAAAAAGGGTGCAGACTAGTAAATTATCAGGATATATCAGAGAGCATCAAATAAAATATTTGGTGCACACAAGCAATTTGATATAAATTGAATGGAGATGTACTGTTCCAAAGGGGAAATCATGCAAATCATCAGGATAGTTTCATAGAGCATATTTCCTTTAAATGAAATAATTCTGATTTTAAAATTAACTTTTTGTCGCAGTATTTTGGGCGCTGTTTTGCTGATCGCAGGTTTGTATCTTCTCCTGTGGGGAAAGAAAAAGGAAGCCTCCATTCAGACAACGAAACTACCTGAGATCAATGAAGAGCAACAAGTAGATAATTGAAGCCTCTAGCCTTCTAGGAGTGAAAAACAAGCTTAGTCCTTCAAGTTTTGTATAATTGTAATACAGGACATTCTATAGTCAGGTGTCTTTCATACTTGGTCTAAAATTTATAGTGTATGGTTTGACATTTGGCATTTGGCAATACTTAATCAGTGCATTTGAGTCATCAGATCAATTCAAAGAGGGTAACTTTGCGAGTTAGTACCTTGTATAATATGCATTCAAATTCTAAAACTTCAAAGTGTAACAAGATACTTTAGAAGTAACAGGAGGCTAAGTACCATAGAATTAGCCTTAAGCACCTAAAGGGTGTTAGAGAAAAAAAATGTCATCTCTCTAACCATGTTAACCCTAATATCATTAAGAGTTAAAATCCCTATAAAACAGATTAACCAATCAAAAATACAAACAGATCTAAAACAAATATTTAAGAAACTAAACTCAAATAACAAAAATGACGATTGAAACTAGACTAAAAATTATGGCTTTTTGAAAACCACTCATTTTAAAATAAATTAACTATAAATAATCGATTTTCTTGCAGAGGGAAGAGCAATAAATTAAAAACTCTTATTCTTAGTCACTTTAAATAAATCAAAGAAAATAAGTGCGACGAGAACTTGTTGGCTGATGAAAATGGGAAAACATGAAATAGTGGCAATAAAAACGAGAACAAATTGCGACAGAGCAGGTGCTGCCGTGCTGGTTGTGCTACCAGATGGAATATATACTATGATTCTCATCACATTAATTCATCACACTAACTACTGACAGGACATAACTCGTTTCATGGGATGAGAACTGAAATTATCTAGTACAACAAATGCTTGAAAACTGGATTAAACTTCAATTCACGCCAATGAGATCATGTTCGGATATCTTAAGGAGGCTTAATTCAGAAATATAATTGCCTTAAGATTCGAGCAGGGATTAAGGTTTCGGGCAAAAAGAAGCTAAAAGAGGTTACTTAATCCCTGCTAAGAAACTAATATTCAGAAGGATTAAATGACTAAGGAAGCTAAAGGAGACTTAATCTCCTCTTGCCGAACAAAACCATAGTGTCGAGGCCCTCACCACCCCTACCGGCTATGATCACGAAAACTACATCCTTTGCCTAAAAGCAGGACAGGCACTAAGGAAGTAATACTGATGTTAATTTATCTCCCATGTTTTGATTTTTTTATTATTAACTACTTTTATGATGAGAAATAATAATTATCCTTCATTGGTTTATATAAATTATCTCCAATGTGTCCAAAAATAATTTTAAATAAATTAATACATTAACAAATTTAAGCATGTAGATGGTTTTTTAGTGGTGGTACTTTCTAGTTTCTACAATGACAGATGATAATGTCATAAATTATAATTAAAATAGTATGTCAGCTTACATCAATTAGTTTGTTCAAAATCGGAATGTTGGTCAATTGATTAAAATGTCATTCCTTGTACATTTAATATATGAGTAATTATATCTTCCCCCATCTAACTTTCTCCATTTATTCCCCCAACTAACTTTCTTTTCTAACTATAATTACTAGATTTTCTCTCTTTATTTCTTCTCTCTCCCTGCCTCTCCCACCTCCGCCTCTCTCTCTCCGCCTTCGCCTCTCACCTCCGCGAATAGTAAGTGGTCCCCAAATAGGCGGTCCCCAAATAGTAAGTGGTCCCCCCAAGTAGTTAATGACTGGAGAAGGTTACGGAGAATAGCTAGGTGTTCCCTTATTATATATAGACATCTTAATTGATTATATTCTGACCTTTCAAAACATTGGGGCGATGATGATATGCAAAACAAGAAGTTTTAGTAATATATTTTTTTTCCTGAGTAAACAAATTTACACATACTCTGCATCAATTAATTTGTTTCAAATTAGATGGTTGTTTTAATTGCTTAGATTTTATTCCTTATTACATTGAAGAATATTACAAGTCTTCATTGATTATATTTTGACGTTCGAAACATTGAGCGGTGATAATATACAAAAGACAAGTGTTAGTAACTAAAATTTTCTAAATAAACAAATTTGCACTCCATTGATAAGCCGCAACCTTCCATGTGAAAGAAGAAGACAAGAAAGTTTCCTCAAAATTTTATTAAAATAAATCTTAATAAACCTTCATATATTTGGTGTGGATCTCTGCTATAACATCCTGTATATCCAATAGTACTATAGGCAAGTATTTGATATTATTTTTTATTTTGTATCAGCTACCTATTTTGTAATCATTCTAGCATTCAAAGGTGAACAGTAGAAAAGTACATGGTGGCTGACAAGCATCCCGTATTATAAAAGAAAATAAAATTATTATTATGGATTAAAAGGGTAGGGAAACAAAACATTTTTTAAATAAAACTTGCATTATCCCATTTTGAGACATGAGGATCAATCTCCTAGCTTAATTAAGCATTGCAGGAAATCCTTGTTATGCAAAAAAAATAAAAAATTAAGTTGACAGGCACACATTTTGCTTCTTCAAATGAGAAGCACATCAGCCCTTTATTTGATGTTAATGCAGAAAAGAAACTGCAACTTGCATTGAACATATGCAGATACTAGTGGAGGCTTTTGAGGGGGTAAAAACTGGTTTCAATTAATGAGGAGCCAGTGTTACATGGTACCACTTTTTCCCAAAAAACAAAAAAAAAAATAAAATAAAATAAAGAAGGGAAATTACTTTTGAGTCGTCTTTTGAAATAAAACTTGGGAGTGTTTTCAATTCAACATCCTAACCATGGTTTATGTTCCTAGGCCCCTAGCTCATTGAAAAAGGAGGATATAAGGTGAAAGAAAGTAGTTGTAAAATTGGAGGGTAAAAGAAAAACAAAACAAAAAAACAGATCCAGAAACTTACACTGCTTCTGAAACATGGTTACATTGTAGTATTGTATGGCCTTCCATGAAAAAAAAAAATATATTGCACCCAATAGCATGTAATGCATTGGAATAGAATATAATGAGAACCTAAGACAACCGTAAGTGCATGGTTTTGAGAACAAATAAGCCAAGGCCTACACCAAGAAAGGTAGCTATTGAAATTCCAAAAATGCCAGCAAGCACACCTGGTACAACCAAAGAGCTCCATCCTTTGGCTGTAGCCATTGCACAGGCTGTGGTGGGTCCACCTACATTGGCATTTGAGCCAATTAGTAATAACTTCTTATCAACTCCAAGAAATTTCCCAATTCCAAGAGTAATTAAGAGATGCACAAGGACTTGAACAAAAGCAAATAAGAATATTTCAGGTGCCTTTGTAATTGCCTCAGAAATGTTTCCACTTGCGCCAACCACAGAAAAGAAAACCTACAGTTACAGTCTCAACATTACAAAAAAAAAAGAATGAGAAGTTCTGTTAGTGTGCAAAACTAAAGTGCCTCAGTGAAACAAACAAATCAACCTTATTAGAGGTTTAGTAAATCCCTGATTACCAAGGCAACAAGAACTGGAATCTAGTTGTAAAGAGCGAAGATCTGATTATCCTGGAATTTGGTACTGACTGCATGGGTGGTCAATGTCAAATCAGGTAACATATGTACTGTACCAGCATGAGACCGGTACAGTACAAGTAAATAAGAAAATACATACCTGCATGAGAATTAAAGCAACAGCTTCAGCTGAAGGGGCAATTTTTCCCAATTGAGAAGGGAATATAGTCGCTAGAGAAACCACAATAGCTGTAACGCATGGTAAGGTGCCACCTTGGATGCCCAATAAGGTGCTAAGACCAGCCCCTGCTTTGCATATGGCCAAGGCTATAGCAATTGCCATTGCACTATGTGTGGCCACAAGCTTTTCACCGGGCGAGTAGCCAGAATCTCTAGTACAATCTGTCACGTAATGATGTCTAATCACGGTATTCATATTTTGAAGCTAATAACACTTAACCGATATAGAATTGAGACAGAGTAATGACATTATGACAATAATAAGAAATTTTAAATTATGTCTAATTTGAATATCAGAGTAATGGCATTATAACAATAATAAGAAATGTTAATTTGGATCCTTACAATCAAATTAGCCTCACAGTCTAATTCAGTACCAGGCCCTGTAATATGGTACCAAATTCAGCTTGGTACCAGAGGTAATAGTTTTCTTTAGTGTTATGTACCCCAACATAAATATTCAGGCTTAATTACTGTAAAAATCTATTTAGAAAGAAAAACAGAAATACCTTTGGGAGAAGAAACAGACTCAGGTGGTATTTTGGATGCAAGTGCAAAAAGAAGAGTGAAATACAATGCACATATAACATTGTCAGCAGCAACACCAGCAGCTACAACTGAAGCAGATGTTCCCAGCGCTTCCGACACTGCCACATAGTTTACAGCTACACATACAAAAAAAATGGCATCAAGACTTTGTTTTATTTGTTAATCCTTTTTTTTTTTCCTTGGGGATGGGGGATTTACTTCCACCAATGTAACTACTCATGAGGGCAGCAGCAACCTTCCAACTGTCTTGTCCAAGTGATCTCATTGGTACCAAAAGATACGCCATGACCGTACCAATTGTAGTTGCAGCTGTCATACATAGGATTCAAGAGAACAAATATGGCAACCAAATAAGGTTAGAAGAAAAAAAAATTAAAGTCTGAAGAATTAACAGCTAATTATATGTGATGTCTATCTAGGACTACAATTCCATACCAACTGAGGGTATATCTTGTCCATCAGTAAATGTACCAAAGTAATGATGCTAGGCGATGTTCCTCGTCACTAGTAAGAGTTAGCTTGAGACTGTAAGAGGTTGTGGAAAATGGAGTTTGATTTATTCGTTGGGTCTCTTGCTTTTCTTTTCTTTTTGTTCTCTCAAACTTAACTGCTTTTGGAATTAACTAGTTCCGGTCAAACTTAAGGCAGAGGGAACCTCTCAGGCCTTGAACTAGCATAGTAGTACGTCTGTACGGAGATCAACTGGTGGAACAATAACCCTGGTGTGTTATGTAAAAAAATAAATTTTAATTTGGGTTTCACAAGTCAAACAGCAATCAAAAACTTGTGCTGGCAGCAATGCAGATGATGACGAAAATCAGGGGATATTTAAAAATATGAACAGGAACTGACGCACATATGCATATTGCTTTGTTCAATTCTGACAAGTGTAACTGCAAAAGTTACCAATAAACCTGATCCAAGCAAGAAAGCCAAGAGGAGGGCCCCAGTAGACTTAATGACTCGTCGTAGGTCAGCTCCAAGTAGGAGAAGCGGCACCGCCACAGGTAATAGGTACCCAAAAACAACCCCATAAGCCGGCGCATCAGATGGAATGAAGCCTGCACTGCTTGCGGCCAGACCAATCAAAATGCTTACGAGGGCCCCACTTAGTGCACTACCCCATTTTGTTCTCTCTGACCTGAAAAATGAGTGTACATTAAAGCATTAAATCTTCCAGTTGCGACCACATATATCATTACAAAAAGCTCCTTAAATAATGAAATGATGAGTAAAACCAGTTTCGGAACCAGCATGTTCAAATTTGCACTATGGCACTAGCTGTTATAAACAAAAAGAGCCAAACCAAAATATCGAGAAAAGGAGCATATTTGTAATTTCAACCAACCACAGGCATTGTAATGCAGTTACGCAATACCAGTACCAGATGTAGTTACACCTGTGGGAAACACTAAAGGAAAATGCTGGTCCCACTGTTCAGTAGCAGCGCAGTTATTGTACAAGTGCTACCGGTCTAAGCAATTTCTATATTTTCTTGTTCCTTGGCTTCGTGTTTTTACCTTATTTTCTTGCTTGCCAATGTTTCCATTGCATATAATTCACCTGTACTGCTTCTATTTCTTACATAAATGAAATATAGGTAGATATTTCGCCTTCTTCAAAAATGAAAAAGATAAAAACAGTAACTCAAGGCGAAGAGAAAGGGAGGAAAAAAGACCAGATACCGAAGGCGGCGATAGAGAAGAGCACAGCCCACGTGGACCAATGGTCATCGGGCTTGATGACAGGTGTCGAGAGAGGGAAAGCAGATTTGACCACAAGGATAGGCCTACGAGACGAAATAGAGAGCTTCTGTGCTGTTCGAACCGGACGGAGAACCGGTCCGGCCTTAAACCGGGCCGTATAGGAGATGAACCGCGGTGTCGAGAGCGCAGGAGGCAACGAAGCACAGATAGAGTGTGCCATCAGAGAGGATCCAGCTAAGACCGCACGGTATCTTCGGATCACTTTTGATGAGAACTAGGATACTCCAAGTCCTGGATATTCAAGTTGTACGGACTTGGGATCCTGTATTGTTCTTTCCGAGTATAAACTCTGTGTGGAGTTTGCCTGACAACCTGGGGGCTTGTTTTGCGGATGGCTCATCAATCCATCAGGAGTCCTGACAGCCTGGCGGACGGTCTAGATTGAATCCATCAATCAGTAATTCAGTATAAATATAAAATATTCGGTAAAAATAATCCATCAGTCAGTTCGATATCAACCGATCCGAATTGTTTTTATTTAGCATTTGTGAAAAATAAAAATTCAAAATTACCGTGACATTGAAAAAATCTCGAAACTTAGCACTTAATTTGAGCATCATAAAATCTATCATTCTTGAGTGCAGTGGCGGATCATAGGCATGCCCGGGTGGTGCTAAGCCAGTCCAAGGTTTGAATCTTTTTATTACTAAGTATATAAAAAAAATATTATATGGTTTATTTTACGTGTATAAGCCCCCAATAATAATGTACAAAGTTATAAGGCTTCAATGTAAAATTTAAAAAACAAAATTAGATATGAATATTATGTTTGTAGTTTGATTTTGATAAACATGAGACTTTGTTGGTGTTAGTTATTTATTGTATCATTTTGTGAAATCAAATAGTGAAGGATCTTCTTATCTTGTGTTATATTGTGTTATACATTTTTGGGTAAATTTCGTTGGAGGTCACTAAACTTTGTCCTTTGTCACGAATTGGTCACTCAACTTTGATTTGTCCCTCCATAGCCACTGAACTTTTATTTTGTCCTAATCAAGTCACCCTATAACTTTTCCATCCAAAATATTAACGGAATATAACTTTTCCGTTAGTATTTTGGACGGAATGAGCATATTCCGTTAAATTTTTGGACGGAATGAGCATATTCCGTTATAATTTGGATGGAAAAGTTATAGGGTGACTTGATGGGACAAAATAAAAGTTCAGTGGCTATGGAGAGACAAATCAAAGTTGAGTGACCAATTCGTGACAAAGGACAAAGTTTAGTGACCTCCAGCGAAATTTACCCTACATTTTTTTATTAAAAAAATTAATGATATCATTTAGCCTCCCTATACTCAAATTATGGTTCCGCCTCTGCTTGAGTGAGTCTATGGTATTATGCATAGCATGATTTGGTTCGTAATACGGATTAATATTTTCATTTTCTATATTCTAACTGTCGATCCGAACTGTTCAACGTGATTTTCATATGAATATGTACTTACAAACCGAATTATATATTTTTTAGATTTGTTTTACTATTTTTTAAGATAGATAGAAAATCACTGTTTTTCGATGGTCTAGAATTTTCAGATCAAGTGATTTTCTATCTATCTTAAAAAATAGTAAAAATATTCTAAACAATATAAAATTCAGTCTGCAAGTACATATTGATATGGGATCATGTTGAATGGTTCGAATTGACAGTTAAAATTTTAAAAAACAAAAATATTAATCCGTATTACAAACCAACCCGTGATATACATAGTACCGTAGACTCACTTATCATTCTTTAATAGATGCGCAGACTTGATCTGAGCATTAGTAAGGAACCGATCTTACGGTGTTCAGACTAGATGTGTGTACTCTATTTTTTTCTTGGTAAAATTTGCATGAAACGGCAGACTATTCGACAATGCATTTAAGTTTTTTTTTTTTTGGTAAAATGAAATTTGGATGCGCAAAATTTTGATGTAGAGAGAATATAATTTGATGCAGAGGGTTTGATTTGTAGGATTGTTTTTCTTTAACGTAAATATATTTTCAAAGAAAATATTTCTAGATTCTATAAGTGTATCTTTTGATATTTCATTAATATCAGATTTAATTACTAAGAATCTATACATATTACTATTTAATGAATATCGTATAAAAATTGCATCAACTGTTTTTGGTCCTATTTTCTTAATACTTATTTAGTGTTTCTATTATGGGCTGAACTTAATTTTTTTTTTATCATGTATATAAACGTAAGATATAAAATATTTTTTAAAAGAAAATGCGAAAATGACTAGTTATTGCGTTTTCTTTTTTCTAATGGAAATCACATACTAAATAACATGTTAGCACCAGCAAGTATAATGATTTGAAAAACTGAAACATATAAATTTTGATCTTCAAAGAGTCACATTACGACAAAATTAACGCCCTCAATAATGCAATTATTAGGATATAATTGATAAAATAATATCTACCTATCATTTTCATAAAAAAAAAGAGTAATTCTTTTGTCCCCCGCTCTTCAGTCCCCTAAACGTCCCCTCATTCTAACTAACTATGTTAATCATTAATTAACGACTTTAACCAACAGTTAGTGGTCCCCATCTAACTGTCAATACCCACTGGCAGGACCACTATTATGAATACTTGCTCGATTATGTATGAATACTTGCTCGATTAGGTATGAATACTTGTGCGACAGATAACTCAAAAGTATGTCATCATGGATCTCATTTGAAAGAGAAAATTGTGTAGAAGACGTTCGTGGGTTTAGATTTGCAAATTTTTCATAGATCGTCAGAAATATTGGTTAGATTGAACGGAGAAAAAAAAAACCACCTCTAAAAACGTGTAAAAGATGAGTAAGTGATGTGTCCAGTTTTTTTTTAAATACTTAATATCTTAGGTATGAATACTTAATGTATTATATATGAATATTTGATATATTAGGTATGAATACTTGATGTTTTAGATTCACAAAATTTCTCACAGATCGTTATAAATATAGCGAGATTGAATGGAAAAAAAATTCACCTATAAAAACGTGTAAAAGATGGGTGTGTGATAAGAGAAATAAAAAAAAGTTTATATGTTCAATTTTTTTAGAAATATTTGGTATCTTAGGTATAAATACTTACATTACGAGTTATGAATACTTGAACGACGAAAAACTCGAAAGTACTTCATCATGGATCTCATTTGAAAGAGAAAATTACGTAGAAGATGTCGGTAGTTTTAGATTCGCAAAATTTCTCACAGATCGTTAGAAATATTAACGAGATTAAACGGAGAAAAAAAATCCACTTCTAAAAACGTGTAAAAGATGAGTGTGTAATTAGAGAGAAAAAAAAGTTGATGTCCAGTTTTTTTTTTTTAATACTTGATGTCTTAGGTATAAATACTTAATATATTATATAATAATACTTGCACACATAAGTATCCATACATACGCGCGCCAGTTGTAAATTTTTTCAATCATAAGTGGTCCCCCAAATAGTTAATGTAGTTAGTGGTCCCCATTGTACTTTACACATCAGTTAATCAGGAGGACGTTTAGGGGACAGAATGGGGAGACTGTTAGTCGATCCAAAAAAAAAATCTACCTATTCATGAACCAAGTATATAATTGTGAAATTATATAATTGTACTGATCCAAATCCAAAGATTTTGGTGTCAAATTATTTTAAAAAGAAAAAGAAAAATGTAAGCAGTGCAAATTCTTTTTAAAATAAAATAAAATTGATAGCGTACATTATTTTTAGGTTTAAGGTTGTTAAAATTATAAGAATGAAGTGATGCACATAAATGACCATCTAACATTAATTAATTTTTAGAATAAGGATATGTTTGGTTGCATAACAAGAATAGCTAGAATAGTTTTTTTTGTCATTTATCTTATTAGAATAGTCAAATCCAACTTTTTGTAAGAATAAATTACTCTAATAAAATAAAAGACTTGAATTCCCTATTTTATTTATTCAACTCCAACTATACATAGAATAAGCTATAACGAATAATCTTATTCTAAAAATAACATATTCTCACTCCAACCAAACATACCTAAAACGTTGGACATGAATGACGTTCATATACATTTTGAATCCCGTGCAATTACAGCTGCACCCTCGAAAGAGTAAAAAGAACTAAAGAAGAAACAACAAATGGCGATTGGTTTGATTGGACGGACGCCTTAGAGTGCATTCGTAAGTCGAGTTGACCAGCATCGAGGAACAAGATCTTTTCCACCAATTTGCATTCAAATATAAACCGCTACACTATGAGATATATCAACCCTTCCATGGACAGGAACTCGCATCCTTCGAGATATTTCATATTTTGCGTGATTTTTTGAAAAATCTCAACAGTTCAAATACGTTTTGCGTGAATCTCAAAGCTCAAATATACCGGCTCCTGCGCTATCTCCGAATAGGCACCAGACACGTTACTCACGCAAAATATGAGATATCTCATAGGATACACACTCGCTCTCTTACACCCAGCTGCTGCTCTTAAGTCCTAGGAGGTAAGAATGAGTGAGGCTATGGTCTTATGCATAATGCGGATTGGTCCGTACTACGAATTAATAATTTTATTTTTAAAATTCTAACGGTTGATCTGAATTGTTCAATATGGTATCTATATAAATATATACTTATAAAGTAAATTTTACAATTTTTAGAAAAAATTTATTAACTTTTTAGATGTATAGAAAATCACTGTTTTTAAATAATCCAGAATTTTCAATCAAATGATTTTCTACCCAACTATAAAAAAATAGTAAACAAATTATAAATAATGTAAAATTTAGTTTTACAAGTACATATTTATATGGAGACTATATTAAACAGTTCGGATTAACTATTAAGATTTTTAAATTGAAAATTTGAATCCATAATGCGAGTCAATATGCGCTATGCATAATAACTAGTTTCACTCCGTAAAAATGATCGAGGCGTTTATTTCAAAATGGAGCAATCCAAATTAAATTTGACTAGACATTCTTTTTACATGAAAATTCTGATTGACTACAATTAATGCTGGAGATATCCACTATCAATTTTCACTTCTCAGGATAAACAAAACATAATTTATTTCTTTTTCAGACTCAAACAAAGATAAATGCATCATTATAATTAGAATTTAATCAGAAAATCCTTTGGACGGTGATGCAGTCCAAAAGGCTTTGAACATGCTCCTCTCCCATCAGCAATAGCCCATAACTTTTTTTTGGTTACAAGTCCTTAGCGGATTCATTAAAACATCAGAGCAAAGCAAATTACAAGTCAGTTCCAAGTTCCAACATTGTTTTATTTTCTATATACTAAGAGAGGTGCAATCGAACGTATGACAAAAACCAAAAAATCGTATCAATCTGTTCTTGTTGACATGATTATTCACTTGCGGACTCTGGAGACGGAAGAAGCATTCGTTTCCTACCAAATCCAGGACTTAAATATTCGAGCAAGAGATACCGCAGAGGCAGAAGCACGCATTGGCGCTGCCAGAGAGAACTTCAGGAATTTGGAGAGGAGCAACTATGGACTCAAACTCGTCATGAAGGACGTGATCTTGCTCGTGAAGGTAATGAGATTATTCGAGCAGCAGCTAAATGGAGACTATAATACTAGATAGAATTAAGCCTTAAGAACAAATCTTACATACAAACAAACTCTTTTCTTTTTTTATGAAAAAAAGATATTCAAATGTATTAACAAGATACATAATTATCCATTATTGTATATCTTAAATATTGATATTCTAATTGCATAAAGATAGCATCCTATACATTGAATTATTTGTAAAATTTCTCACTGCTAAAAGTTAAAGAGAAGAGGAAAAATAAAATCAGTAGTTGCGAAATGTTCAGTTTGTGCCAGATTAATAAGTTAATGGGCCTATTCATTCTCTTCTCTTGATATGCATACATAGCAATAGAGTGAGTGTGACTACACCATGTCGACACCTCTTAGAAGAATGCGCACCTGAGAGACACTGAATCAAACCGGACCATAAATGGAATCAACCGGACCAGGACAGTCACCATTCAGCCGAATCAACCGGACCAAGACAGTCATCACTCAGCCGACGAGGCACTGAATCAAACCAGACCGAAAACTGAATCGACCAAACCATGACAGTTACCTCACAGGAGTCACATTAGGGGAGAGAAGAAGGAGAGGAGGAAGGGGGAAAGGAGGGGAGGAAAGAGAAAGAAAAGAAGAGAACACATCATCATCAGCCACAACTAGAGTGGAAAAAACGTGCCGTGCCGTGACTAACACGCCGTGACTTTAGTCTCGTGCTGTAACCAAGTTAATTTTTCACGTGCCGTGCCATAACAAAAATGTCAAGGGGTGGTCACGGCACGCGAATGGTCACACCACATGAGTCACGCCGTGCCTAAACTTGCCGTGACCATACATGACTCGCGTGACCATTTAATCATAATTTAGGTTAGTTTATTCAAGATTCACCATTAAATCAATATCTAATGGTCCTAATTACAGGTGACTCGCGTGACTACGTGTCATGCCGTGCCGTGACTAAATCTTTCACGTGACGTGCCAAAGTTTTAAAAAATAGGCACGGCACGCGAATAATCACGGCACGTAACTGGCACGCGTGCCGTAACCGTGTCGTTCCGTGACGGAGCCGGCTCCGCCGTGCCATTTTTCCCACTCTAGCTACAACCATAACAACACGTACCTTATTCATAGTTATATTAGATACTACAGGGACCAGTCGAGGAGTTAAGACAGATCAAGGAGCGATGACCAGATCCGTTAGACGGAAGCACCTACTCAGTTGGAGTGAGGCAAGATGGAATGGCGAGCGGTGACCAGATCCGTTGCACGAAAGCAGCTACTCTGATGGAATGAGGCAGAGCTTCTAGCGGCGATCAGATTCATCAGACGAATTCATCCATCGAACAAAGCAAGATGAGATGGACTAGGCAGACGAAAGAGAAGGGGGTGGAGGTGGCGGAACGGAAGATCGGAGCGAACGGACGGCTCTCAAAACCTCAGACTTAATTTCCTCTTCTGGATCGCCTTGGAGGGAGAGCCCAATAGCCCATAACTTATTAAGCCGCTCTAATAATAGACTCGATTCTTATGAGCTGTAATATTTTAAATATATATATTAGGTAGAGTAATTTTTGTGGAATCACAAATGAGAAGGATTCAAATAATTTTATTTTCATACATCCTTCATGCATCTATCTTTTTACAATCTTAATAAAAAAAAACTAAAATTCAAGTAACATAATAAAAGTGTTAAATATAATCTATATTACTGTTGTACTTGACTATAAAAATTAAATTTTGATTTAGTAGGAATCAATAACTTAAAAAATCAATGTTAAAAAATCATCACATTAGTGTATTTGTACAAGTTGTTGATGTCAATAAAAAAAAGTCACATACTTATCAATATGTACAAAAATAGTATTCATATGGTTTCATTTTATTGTTTAAATTTTTAAATTTTGAATTATTAAATTTTTAAAACAAAGACATAATGAAGGTATATAGTTTTTTATACAGAGAGAAAAAGATAGAGGTTACACCTCTAAATAACTACATTCCATTGAATTGGACACCAGAGATATCATTTTTACAAAAGAGAAAAGAAAATTGCAGGTGATAGTTCAAACCTCTGCAAGAAGTGAACTGATCAAAAGAAAAGCAAATAAAAGCACAGGAGAAATAATACAAAAAATTGTCACATGACAGCATTTTGTGCCCTTAACTATTTTGCCTCCTATTCTCGCCGATTTGTAGCGACCTGCTCAGTATTTTGGAACCAGGCTTTATATTCCTGCCAAATCCCAATTTTGATATGGTCGTTCTTGTCTTCTCGGAATATCTTGCGACACCTTTCCCTCCAAATGAAACACATATTTCATATTTACTTGACAATTTGATAATAAAGGGGAAAAGTTAGGTAGTTGTTATATAAACAACCATTTTCGTTTTTTTTTTTATTTTTACTATTTTTTATATTCTTTTAAAAGACTAGATAATATTCTCATACTTTAAACTTGTGCAGTGAGGCATTTTTTTTATCATTTTCGTCCTTAAAAACAGATGTTCCTTTACATATATTCTATAGAAACTTTTTTTGTAAAGGTAACATTTCTACAAGCTTTAACACCTTGTTTGGATGGAGGGTAGAGGAAGGGAGGGAATGGAAAGAAAATAAAACTTTCCGTCGAATTGTGTTTGGTTGACAAAATTATGTCGGAGGTGAAGGGTACATGAGGTGAAAGGTTTAACCTTGTATTATTATAATCAATAGAATCGGCTTCCCTTCTGATTTGGGGTGTAACGGATGGAAATAAATTTTGTTGCAAATATTTTTAGAACAAAAAACACAAATGTTCAATCATATATCTTACCTATATAATTCTCATATAAGTTTTTTGTCACATATCTACACAACCACCGAATTTCTCATTAACCTTCTAAATTTTAGTCAACCAAACAAGAAATAAGACGGAAAGGAAAGTTAAATTTATTTTCCCTCATTAATCATCTAAACACAAAGAAGTTAAATATATTAATCTTCCTTTCTATTCCATTCCATTCCATTTTATTCTTCACGTCCCCTTCCTTCCTCTACTCTCCATCCAAACAAGGTGTAAAGGATAAAAAATCAGTGTTTTCGTTTTTTTCGTTGAACTTATCTATAATCAAAAATATATATATCGCCGTAGGTTATTAGTGTAAAACTTTTGACAAGTCAGATCATTTATGAAAAATGCCCATGAGAACAGTAGGAAGTGGGTTCAAAATTGTAAGCCTTTTGGTTCGTTTCTTCCAAGCACTAGATATTTCCTTTACTGAGATGATTTTTTTTTTTAATTACCATGTTAAAATAAAGGGAGATTTTTGCAACTTTTGTTAGAACTTAGAAGATTAATTAGTGTCAAGCTCTTTTACACATCTTTTGTTAGAAATTAGAGGTTTGTACTTGGTAGTTAATTTGTTATTTAGTCTTGATTCTTGAAAATACTCTTTCATGTTAGTGTGTGTTTATTTATTTTATATTTCAAAAAGCAGGACAGGATAGACAGGATATATCAACTTTGTAATGGCGGTGCACATGTGAGCATTATAGACTGTAGTGGTGGGCCCCACCTAGCCGCAAATGAATCCTCTCGTCTCTTCTTCTCCTCCTAAATTCCTATTCAAAAAGTTAATAATAACAATCGATCGACCTAACTTTCCTTGTGAGAGCGAACAAGGCTCTAAACTCCAAACACACAATTAAACAAACCCAGCTCAAGCAACCAAAAACCACCCCACAACCGCAATAAGCCCCAATTTGGACAGTACGAAACACGTTCAGTGATTTGATAGAGTTAGCATGTGATGTGTTCCTGAAGAGGATGTATTGTGTTTCTTCATCAATAAGGGTTGGTGATATAACTTTCAAATTTACTGGATTAACTTCAAAACACAAATTCAAATGATTGAAATCTCTAATTTACGAGGGATGTGTGCACAAATAAAATTTTAAAATTAAAGTTGCAAGTTCGAAACACCGATAGGAAAATCTCTTGTCAATATTAAATAGTTAGATAGTTTGACTTCTGATTTTTACTCAATTTTTTTGTTTTTCAAATTCATATAGTATAACGTCAAGCGGTCAAAAGATGATGAAAAATTAATGTATGAAAATAACTTCAAAATTTTCATTTTTATTTACCTTTGATTTTATACTAAATAAATTTCAAATTTTCAAAATTTTGTATGTGTATGTATTACTCGTAAAGTATATTGATTTCAATAATTTAAATGCATAATTTGAAAATTAAAAGTAATTCAATATATTTTGAAGTTATGTTAACTAAACTTTTTTGCAGCTTTACTCTGGTAAAGTATATCTAGGAATAATATTGTATGATCTAGGTAGAAAGAAAAATATATATAATTTTTGGGCTCTGACGCTACTTTTAATTCATCACATCCGGGCCATCGGGCTATTACGTGATACAATTTTAATCGCATAAATTAATTGATAATGTGAGTGTCATAGAATGTGAATCAACAATTCAGACCGTTTAACTTTGATATCAAATCGATATATTGATTGTTGCGAAATTTTAAGCAGGCAGAAAAAAAGAAGATCTTGTTATTCAAGCACTACTAGAATTTTAGAGCATCTACAATGGTAATTGTTTTTAAATTGCTAATATAATTGTTGGGTTGTAGGCAAATGTCTAAAAAAGCAAATTTGTTTATAACGCAAACGATTTCTTTTGGACATGCTAATACTCTCTCTCTTTTCTATTGGCTCTCACTCCTTTGTTCTCTTTCCTGTTGGCTTTGACCCAATTTCTGGGATGGAGAGGTTAAGAAATTAAAATGAACTTAATTTTTAAATAGTGTTTTACAGCTGTTTTTAATTTTTTACGGATTGCTGGGTTGGAGATGCTCTTAGTTTCTTACATGGATAGTACTTACATGAGTATGAAGGACCCATGCAAAAAAAATGGTTTCTCTGATAAAACCTGTTGCATGAGTATTCCATTGAAAAAGTAACCCATGTAAAAAATTTGATGTTTAACCATGCAATTGTCTCTTATCAACCCATGCAAATACTAATTGAAGACCCATGACCTGCCAGCATATGCCAGATAGTATATTTTAATGAAGGTCCATGCAAAAACCTCATCCCATGCCCATTTAATAAGTCTATAGAATTGAGACGAAACAGCTCCAAGGGCTTACCCATGTAACAAGCTTTGATGATTTTTTTTTATTATTTTATTTTAAAGGTCGATGTTAGAAATCCTATACTTGCCATGTAATTAATCTGGATTGTCGAGACTATTTGATTTAAAACCTGTAATCTAAATCCAGATCATTATTTTTCAAGATAATTTAATAATAATTGTTTCAAGATAATATAGGTGTCATTCTAAACATGAATATTTCATATAGTTATAATGATGTATTTGTAGGAATTTTCTTTATGGTAAATAATACTGTCTTTTTCAATAAACATTTCCAATTTAATGCCTTAATTGTTGTTTAATAATTAGAAAATATTTCTTATTATTTTAATTAATACTAATCTAATCACAATTGAAATGTAATTAAGCAACAACAAGTTTTTTCTCTAAAATTTTGACAATTTAATTTATCATAAATTTTGAATTGAACATGATTTTCATAATCCCATTTAAATAGCACAATTTGGTCCGAAATAAGTGATACAATTAATCACAATTGAAATGCCTTAACCAAAGTTTTATTCGGTTTTCAAAAATAGAACCGAACCAAAGTAAATTTCATGAAAGGAACTAGCACATCTTAAAAAGAACTTACACATCTTAAATCCAAATTATAAAAAGAACTAGCCACTATTTCATGAAAGGATCTAGCACCCTCGCAATTATAAAAAGAACTTACACATCTAAAATCCAAGAAAATATCATTACATCTCAACACAAAAATTAAAGCATTTACCTATCTAAAACAAGAGTTTATGTGAGAGGATTAATTATAAAACCATACTATTTGCAAATCAGAGGGAGGAATCAAAATATATAATTTCATTGAATATATAAAATAAAAGCTAAGGGAGATAGTTTTTCTTATAAATTAAAGAAGATTTTGTTACTTGCACTAGAAAATATACACCGATTTCGACAAGTATCTCCTTTATGCCTTTGAACTTCTCTAAACTCTACACCAGCCACAAGTAAAGCACACGCAATCTGAAAATTATAACATAGTTTGAAGTGTACCATCAGTTGTTCCCCATGGGACCCGTATCCTCTGCGGAGCAAAACGAACGGACCAGATTAACTCTCAGCCGCTTTGAGACTCGGGCTAACGGAGGGGGCAGTATTATTGGGCTTTGAGATTCGTGCCAAGTCAAAACTAACGGACCAGATTAAAAGAACCGCAGGTGCGGAGTTTAAAAACTCCGCAGAGGATAGCGTTCTCCCCATGTATGGCAAGATAAAATCTAAAATAATTTGTACCATACGCTATCATACATGACTTTATATATGTTTTAGAACCTTTATATATATTTTGGAGTTGTAAAATTAATTTTGCTCATGCGTTGGGTTAATTCATTTACAAATCTGACCTTTTGCATTTCTTTTTTATTAATTAATATAGATGACTAGGCTACTATGAAGCAGTGGAGCATCATGATCATTTCTAATGGAAAACAGGTTTTGTGGGTACAAGTTTCTTATTTTACTTAATAATCATGATGCTCTCATTACATTTTAAGAGAATATAACTTGAAAACCAAAATATTTGCTTATTGTGACTTTTAGCTTTATTTATTCTTTTTTTCTCAAATGCCTATTGAAATATTCAGTGACTTCGTCGAAAAGATTCCCTTGTGCAATAATAGAGAGGATGTGAATTTGATGACTGGCATCTATCAATACTAAAGCAGTTATTCTATTAATATACTTGATTCAATTGTTAATTTTTATCAGGACTTGAATGGCTGTGACATGAGTACAACTGACAAAATAACAGATGAAGCTACTGTGGTATATTTTAATTCCCAATATATACAATAATTTATTTTACAGTTTCCAAATTGTTACCTTTTAATTTCCATTATCTTCTATTTTCTTCTTCTCAGGTTAATGTTATAACAATGGTGTTCACCTTCATGACCTTCCGCAATGAGCCTATGGTTCATGCAAGGCACTAGAACAACCAGCTCTTCTAGTGTCGGGTTTTGTAAACCTTTATTGCAGAAAAAAGTATTTTGAAGCTCAAAATTATGAAAATCCTTGGAGGTAGCCTATTTTGTAAATTTTTGTTGATGGGTCGTGCTTATATTTTGAGTATAGAAACAAGTTATTTATAGTTCTGTGGTTGCAATGCATTTTGCTCTTATGGTACAATGCATGCTTTAATTTACTATGTTGATTAATGATAAGTACAATGTTTTTCTCTATATTTTATTGTGTTATTCTGTTTCAATGGCAAATGTAAAAAAATTCTGGGTTGGCACTGGATTAGTACAAGATTGGTACGGGGAGGATTATAGAAATTAGGCATGCTGATATTATGCTGGAATGTTAATTTTTTGCATTGGTGTATCTACAAATATGAGGTTATGTATTGCATGGAAAAGATTCAAACAATATCCTTGCAAATAACCTGGTGGGGCCCACCTTCATTAACCATGCAAATAAACAGAGGGGCCCACCTTCTCTACCCATGCAATTATTCATTTCACTTGCCTTGCAATAAACTGTGTGGGACCTACGTTCTCTAACAATGCAATTACTCAGTTCTCTATCCTTGCAAATACTAAGATGGAGCCCACGCTCTTTAACCATACAACTACTTCCTGCAGGTGCCAAATCTCAGACTTGTTGCATGCGTCATTTTTATATGCACAGGCTCATGTAAAAAGTTTGGGAAAAGTTATTACAAGGGTAACCCATGTAACAAGTCTGAAATTTAGTATTTGCATGGAGACTTGTAACATGGGTAGTTATAACATGGGTGACTCATGTAACTGGCTTTTGTTGGGCATGTTGCAAAGGTCAGCTCAGACAACAACTGAAATCTTGCCCATATAATTAACCAAAATTCTAGTAGTGCTTAACACCATCTGTTGAGTACACATAATACAATTTCTGAATTTATATAAGAAAGGAAGAGTAGAACTAAGGTGTTCTTATCTCTATGAGCTTAATTTAAAAATCTATTGGATTAGCTTCAAATGCTAAATTCAAACTGTTAAAATCGATTTACTTCACGAATGATGCGTTTATATGTGAAATTTATAAAATTTCAAACTAATTTAGTATCAAGCGGTAAAAAAAAACGGTCTATAAGTTAATTTTAATGCATTCATTTTTCATCAATTTGTTTACCACTTGACTTTATATAAAATTAATTTATAAATTTGACATGTAATCGCATCATTCATGAAAATCGGTTTTAACAGTTTGAATTCGCGGTTTGAAACCAATCCGTTAGATTTTTGAGTTAAGCTCACAAAGAAACTTAGTGAGCTTAAGAACACCCTAGTTCTACTTTATTTTAAGATATTAAATAGATGTACACAATAGTTGATTTACCTTAAGAACTACTTCTAATTTTATATGAGAATTATGAAAATCGACGTTAAAATATGTCCAAATTAAAAAAAATTAAGTTATAATTGTCCACTTAGGTTTAATTTGTTAAAAGTTAATTGATTTAGTAGTAGAATGTAAATAGAAACCATCGTAACTACATACATAAAATGTGGATGAAACTAAATTTTTTAAGAGTAGGGTTAAAATGTACCGTTGGTTTTGTGCTTCAATTATACTCTATATTTTTATTTTTGTTTTCAAAGTCCGAACAGTCAATCTAAACCTCTCAACATGATCATCGTATTAAAGTGTGCTTGGAGATCAAATTTTGTATTATTTGGAAAAAAAATTATTATTTTTAAATTGGTACAAAATCATTGTTTTGGATGACACAAATTCTTCTAAAAACAGTGATTTTGTACCTATCTAAAAAATAGTAAAAGTTTTCAGAAAATATAAAATTTGATCTCCAAGGCTCCAGGCACATTTTAATACGAAGATCATATTGCGTAGTTCGGATTGACTATTCAAACTTTAAAAAAAATATAAGAATGTGGAACATGATTGGAGCACAATATCAATGATGCATTTTTAAGAGAATAAATAAGGTATCCCGATTCAGGAGCTTCAAATCACGTGACTTCAACATCAGGTAATTGAAACTCAACTGGACCTTCTCTAGGTAATGAAAAAATTGTGGTTGAACAAGGTGCCATGATTCCTATCACCAAAACGGTAAACACTTATATCAACACTAGTACTCAGACTTTTGGTCTCAAAAAAGTTTTTTTAGTCCCTTCCAAAAGAATATGATTTATGTTTGTCAGTTTTTTTATGATAATAATTGTTCTATGGAATTCTATTATGTTTAAATGTTTAATAATACAAATTATTTTGTTGGATTTTTTTTTTCTGAAAAGAGGCATATAGCCCATTGCATTAGCAGCATAGTGTCTTAATTGCATCAAGGTGAAATGACTCAGCTTGTAAGGCTGTGATTGTTGGATTATACTTAATCTAGTACATCATGTAATAAATCATATCGAAATTACCTACATTTTGAAGACCAAAATAGATAATCATGGTGATGTAATATTGAACAAGGAAAGGCTAAAATTATTTTTAGCTTCAATCACTGTCAAAAATGGAAAAAAAAATAAAAAAATCCTATCGCGTGCACCCGTGATTTGGCGTGGAGGGAGGCAAAAAGGACACGGTTGACACAGCGTACACCCGTGACAGACTGAGAGATAGAGACGACAAGGAACCTGCGTCAGGTTCGCATGAGGTTCCTGCATTGTACAATCTATTATCGTATCTGGTATGTTTGTCATGTGACTTCCCCAAATCTCAATTCCAGTTTCGTATTGTCAAAGACTTAAAAGGCAACATTCCGGATTCGGGTCGGGTCGGACTCTTGACGTGATAACAAAAATAATCAGCTTTTACTTGCATACTGTATTTACCTTGAATCTTTTTGCCTTTTACTGGGATTAATTTGTACAAAACCAACCACACTTTTTTATTTGATGAAAAAAACAAACCACACTTATTAAGTTACTGGTCTCTGCTTTTTCATGTAGACCCAACCAAACAATACCAAGCAGAATTGCTGCGAAGAAAACGACATGGATACCAGAAAAAGAAAGGTACAGAGTTGAAAACAAAAACTGATTAATTATGTTATTAAGTGGGCCTCTTTTTCTTGTTTGTTGCTTACCTTATCGGTGGGGTGCCCATAATATGCACTCATGCACCGAAAGGAACCCCTCCATTCTGACTAATGACTATGATTCCCACAATACCACCTCAGGTTTAATTTCATAACCACCCTCAAAAGTTCCTATTTTCAAAATACAAGAAAACTCAAGGGGTATTCTGAGAGAATCTCAGAAGTTTCATTAATGGTGTTTTTGCTCTGATGGAAAAGAAGAAAGTTTAAATACAAGAAAACTCAAGGGGGTTTCATGAAACTAAAGTTATATTAATCCAGAAAATAATTGCTCGAGTTGAAAGAACAACCCTTTACTTCTCCATTTATATGCTTCGTGCAAGTTAGAGATCAATTGACTAGACTGTAAACAAATTCTTCTCCTTGTAAAATATGGAGTTCCGAAGACAAAGAGACTTCTCTATCACTGTACACTCTCTCTTTCTCTCTCTATCTCATACACACACCGAGCATACTTCCCAGTTAATATGCATCTACTTTGCTTCTACTCTTTGCTATTATAGGATGATCCTATTAAGTACATTGTTGCACTCCCGGTCAAAAATACATACTGAGCAAATCCTTGTGGAATTTCAAACAATTAGACCGCATTTTTCAACATTTAATTTACGGGGATTACTTCTAATTCAACTTCATATAGTAACTATTTTGAAGTTTGTACATATTGCTCATCTTTTCTGAAGGCACATTTTTATTTTCTTTGATTGTGCCAGATTGAACTAACAACGTGGCTGCTACTCATAGCAACTGTTTCAGTCGCACCAACTCAAGCCGTCCGGAGGCAGGGTTCATACGATGAGAAACCCAAATCCGGCAACCCAGTAACAGAGATAAAGTACTCATCGCCGAGCTGCCGGGCCCACACGTCATCTCTGGCAGAGTTTGGCGGGGTCGGGGATGGTACCACTTTAAACACTGATGCTTTTAGGTCAGCTATTGACCACCTCTCTCAATATGCAAGTAATGGTGGCGGTATGCTCTATGTACCGGCCGGCAAGTGGCTAACCGGCCCATTTAACCTTACGAGTTACTTCACATTGTTTTTGCACAAAGACGCCACTATTCTAGGTACACAGGTGAGTACTCGGAAGATCTTACTCTTATATAATGCTTGTTTTTTTTTTTTTGGACCCATAAAACAACTGAAGTCACACATTTAAAATCTCTGTTCAGTGTCAATGGTCCAGTATATGCAAAGTATGAAGTTTGTTAGGTTAAATAGGTAATTTACAGAACGAAATTGAAAGTGACAATAGTGTGCTACAAAAATGGCGCAGGATGTAAATCAATGGCCTCTGATAGACCCCTTGCCTTCATACGGGAGAGGGAGAGATAAGCCCGGCGGACGGTACAGTAGCCTCATTGGTGGATCGAACCTCACCGATGTTGTCATCACCGGTATGTATCATGACAGAAATCTCATGATTTTATAACTAATCAGTGCAAAGTTTTCCCAAACAAGCAATAAAGCAGACCTAGCCATGATACACTTGCAATTAATTGTACCTGTACCAAACTGTACCACTTGTATAGTACAGGAATGTACAATTTCTCTTAGCTTGCTTGTCACAGCTAGCTATATTTGCGTGTGTATTTGTGTATCTCTACAAAAAGCACTATTATTTACCATTAAAAAATAATTAATAAT
Source organism: Carex parvula (assembly GCA_025461045.1). Taxonomy (NCBI): domain Eukaryota; kingdom Viridiplantae; phylum Streptophyta; class Magnoliopsida; order Poales; family Cyperaceae; genus Carex; species Carex parvula. The sequence goes on along the minus strand of JAJGRW010004816.1, from coordinate 80,109 downwards.
TTTGAATACCTGATTTGGGATTGATTTTATTGTGCACACAACACAATATAAATTAAATGATATATAATTTTAGGGGACAATGGAACGATTGATGGACAAGGTGCCTCCTGGTGGCAAAAATTTCACAAAAACCAGCTGAAATACACACGCGGTTATCTAATTGAGCTGCTATACTCGAACCAAATTTTGATCTCTAACCTCACATTAGTTGACTCGCCTGCTTGGAATATCCATCCCGTCTACAGCAGGTCCTTTCAAACTTTTTTTTGTTTTACCAAATATAATTGTGCTGGAATTGTAAAATTTGTAAACTTGTAAGAAGTACATTTCTTGGAAAACTGCACATTCATTACATATAATATCAAGCTCCAATAATTGAGTAAATCTTTTTTAACTCCACATTTGTCCAAAAACAGATCAAACTGTGCTTAGTCACTGATTCCCAAATTTATTGAGATTATTGTAATTATTGTGTAAATGCTATATCATTTTTAAAACATACTGTGTTTAATCTTTACTATAGTTTCCCCTTATGACCGAGCATAATTTAGCCATTGTACTTCCACTGGTGATATGACAGCTTTTCTGACATGAGCTAATAATTCTGCAATGCAGTAACATAGTTGTCTCAGGTATTACAATTCTCGCTCCGGTGCGTTCTCCTAACACAGATGGAATAAACCCAGGTACACCTTAAAATTTTCTTTTTTATTCCAAATCCAGTCCTAAATGCTTGCACAATTGAACATTTGTAAGTAGTAATTAATTTCTCTAAGCCTCTCCCAATTGGTTGTAGATTCATGCTCACAGGTGAAAATAGAAGACTGCTATATAGTTTCAGGGGACGATTGTGTGGCAATTAAGAGCGGTTGGGATGAGTACGGCATCTCCGTCGGCATGCCTAGTCAGCACATTGCCATTAGGCGACTGACATGCATCTCTCCCACCAGTGCAGTGATTGCACTTGGAAGTGAGATGTCTGGTGGAATACAAGACGTCCGTGCCGAAGATATAACCGCCATCAATTCTGAATCTGGGGTACCTAATCAACGATATATTATAATTAGCCTTTTTCAGAATCTTTTTCTTGGAACCATTAATGACCGTAACCTAAAGAATAAGATTTGTGCCATGAGGAAAAAATTCAATGGTGAATTGTCTTAATAATTTCATTGTTTCCTAAAAATTAACCAAAAATTATATCATGTATAGAAGATAAATTACATTTATTATATGATAACAGCAACAACCGGAGTCACAAAGCCAAGGTAGATAATAATAAAATAATAGTAAAAATAATAATAAAAATAAAACAACAACAACAACAATTATTATTATATTATTATTATAATAATTGTTTATATTGCGTAGTATGCAGCAGTTACCAGTATTTTCTCCAATACAAAAAAACAATTAAATAGTTGAAATTTTAAAAAAGGTTTTTCGCTCCTGCATTACCCCGGAACCCTTGGAATATGTACAGTGATGAATAAGTTTATGCTACACGATGAACCAAATCGAAAGTAACCCAAATTAGATACCAATTGCCAAATTGAGATTGCTAGAAATCATAGATAAACAACACATTTAAACCAGCAAAAATTTTGTCTGGCATTTCATACCCATTATGTTAACCAACTAGTAATTAGTAATCCAGACCCAGTTACCTTAGTATTTTCCATCTCAAAATAAACATGTTTTGCCTAACAGGTACGTATCAAGACTGCACCGGGACGAGGTGCCTATGTCAAGGACATTTATGTGCGGGGTATGAACCTCAACACAATGAAATGGGCCTTTTGGATGACCGGCAACTACAATTCGCACCCGGACAACAAGTACGACCCCAATGCAATGCCAGAAGTTTCAGGAATCAGCTACAGCAATGTGGTTGCAACTCAGGTGACGACAGCTGCCAGGCTAGAGGGAATACCCAATGATGCGTTCACCGGGATTTGCATTTCCAATGTGACGGTTGGCATGGCGAAATCCAAGAAGTACCCGTGGACGTGCACCAATGTGGAAGGCGTGTCAACTGGTGTCAGCCCCCAGCCCTGCGAACCGCTTCAAGGGAAGCACGATGGTGAATGTCCTTTTCCAACTGAGCCGTTAGATGTTGATAGTATCAAGTTCAAGCAGTGCTCTTACGCACTGCCGTAAGTAACTAATTTGCCTTTTGTTTTAGAAAGAAACTTTTTCTTTTTTCTTTTCCTATTTTCTTTAATTCTCTACAATAGTTGGTCAGTTTTATGTGAGCTTGGTAGCAGACAAATTAACCAGTATTGGAATAAAAGAATCAAGTATATGTATTGAGAAAGGCTGGTGCATTCAGATATGAGAATTTTTTTTTTTGAAATCTTGCCAAGGCTGCAGTCAAAAATTTTGACAATAGTCGCAAATTAGGCGACCAAATTTTTTATGTCCTTTTTAATAAAATGAGTTCTTAAGTGTAATTCAATAGTATTTAATAGCCAACTTCCGGGAATCAATTCACGAATTGTATAATAAAGGGACATTGTAAAATCAAAGTTTTTGCTACGCAGAGCATTATTTTAAGAAACCGCAGTAAATTCATAGTACCTGTCGCTCTGCCTTCTTGAGGGCATTTTTGGTTCTGTATACTGTTCCTGCGAACGAACTCTTTTCACATTCTGAAAGACAACAAAAACACGATTCTCAAAATTTGAGCTCCTGTTTTTAGTTTTAGACTTGGTTTCAGAAGTAATAGGAGAGTTCGTTCGCGTAACAGATGGTTACAGAACCAAGGAAGCTAGAGGAAGGCAGCCAAACGGTACGAAAATCTGTTACTTGTTTTCTTGCAAAAATTTCTGCGTGAAGCAAAAAACTTTGTTTACATGCCCTTTATTATGCAATTCGTGATAAGTTCCCGGCAAGTTAGCGCTAGTTTAAATACTCATTGATTTACCACTCTCAAAAACTCATATTATTAATTTAAAATAATCTACTTATAACATATAATTTTCAGAGTGATGCTATGGTACTATGCATAGCAAGGATTGGTCCGTACTATGAATCAATATATTTGTTTTCAAAGTGCAAACACTTATTCTAAACCGTTCAACATGGTCTCTGTATAAAATGTACTTGCAAACTAAATTTTATATTTTTCAGACTTTTTTTTGCAACTTTTTTAGATAGGTGAAAAGTCACTCCTTTTGAATGGTCTAGGTTTTTTAAATCAAGTGATTTTGTACATCTTTAAAAAAATAGTAAAAAATTTAAAAAAATATAAAATTTGGCATTCAAATACATTTTCATATGGAGAGATGTTCAGAATTACTAATTGAACTTTAAAAATAAAAATATACATTCATAATATAGACCAAAGTGCACTATGCATAATATCATAGCTTCACTCTAATTTTCAACTAAAAAGGAACTGTCCAAGTTTATAGATGTCGTTGTTGCTAGCAAAAAATCATGAGTTCAGCATATTAAAGAATAAAAAAAAGATATGTGAGGATATTTAGGAATTTACATCTTATAACAATATTTTACTCTTTCCTTTTAATCCTGCTCCCAAAAGAACAGGTGCTTCTTACAAAAGATTAAAACTTTAATCTTTCATTCTTAAAGAGACCTGGCCGCAAGTAACAGATCGTGGAAAAATTTAAATTATATCCAACTAAATTTTAGTTTTTCCCATAAAAATGATGGTTTTTGTTGGAAAATTGGTGAAAAAACTACTACAAAAAAAAATGTGGTTGGGTTTCAAAATTTCTTAGCTACATCATACCATCTTTATTATCAACCGTTCAATTTGTTTCTCTCTTTTTAATTATTTTCATCGAAGATCTCATATTTCATATTTCTTTCGCCTCATTTAAATATATACTTGATGTGCATAAAGTATAGTGAAACCCTCAACGTGATACAAACCTTTTTTATTACTCTATGGAAGTTTATGTAACTAATATTTGTTCTCCATTATACATAATTTTAATATTTAAACAAAATTATTTGTTTCTAGATTCGCTACATGTAAAATTTCTTGACAAAAATTGTATCATTTTTACTTTCAGGTTTATTCGATAAACATTTCTTACAGGACAAATTTAAAAAATAGTCTTATTTCTATTTTTGAATAAATTACATAAGAAAAGAAAGTTTGTTAAAACAGTGCTCGATAAAAAAAATTCGATATGGTAAAAAAAATTACTTAACAATGCCTTAAAAAAATTCTACTGAATTTTCGTTGACATAGAACGAGCTCGACTTGCATAAATGTGAGAGTTAACAATAAAAATCACTATACGGGCCCACTAAACTAAAATGCTTGTCGTTAATATAAAAGCTGTATTAAAAAAGTTTGTAATTCATAAAAATTTATGATTCGAAATAATTTATTATTTTAACAGTATGATGTATAAATAATAATTGAAATACTGATATTCTTAGAAAACAAAAAAAAATTATAATCTTTTCGAAATAGTATGAAATAAATATATATATAATTCATACAATTCCTCGAAAATATTCGAAAAAGGTAATAAAAAAAAGGAGAAGGGTTCATATGCCTATATTTTGTGTGCCTCACAATTTTTCAATTTTAAAATGTTAATAACTCAAAATTTAAAATATGAATGTCAAAATAAACCGTTAGATGTGATTTGTATGCTCATAAAAAATAAAACTATTAGATGTGATATACATGCTCATAAAAAATTATCACATTTTAATTTTGTTTTTACGGATCAATAAGTTGAAAAATGAAAGTCTGAAAATTATCCACATCAGTACATATTTTACAAGTTATTTATGACAAACACAACAAAGTTGAAATATTATATTTTTTACACATGCAGAGATAAAATAATGTAGATCATATCTAACATTTTTATTTTAACTTTTAAGTTTTAAATTTTGAGCAATTAAATTTTTTTAAAAATAGAAATACAATGGAGGCAAAAAAATATAGATCATATCTAACAGTTTTATCATAAAAATTATTACCTAAGTTTGTTACCGTTATAATTGGTTCATATCAAAAATATTATTTGTTGACGGCCTTATAAGCCGATATTTTTATTAATATCCAAAGTTAATTGCAAATTAATAAATTTACCCATGATTCCCGAGTTTTTCCAAAAATGTCCAAACCGGCCATAAAATGGCCGGTTTTCTCTTTTTATTTTTATTTTTTTAGAGACACTATGAAGAGCATAATGAAATCTAACACTGAAAATTCGAATTTTTTGTTTAAATTATTTGTTAGATTATTTCTTTTGATTTATAATTAGCATATTTATAGTAAAATACACTAGATTACTTGAAATTATGTTGAATTACACTATATTACAATAAATTATGTTGAATTACACTAAATTACAACAACTTCGCTAATTATGCTGAAATATGGTAAATTACGCTAAACTACGCATAATTACGCTAAAGTATACCGATTTTGTGCCATATTTCATGAATCATAAATAATAGTAAAAAAATTCTGAAAATAGTAAAAATTGGTCTACAAGTTCATTATGTAACTAATTTACTGAGCTACTTACATTGAATAATAGAAATGAAAATCTTAATCGGAAACTTCAACTCAAGTTTTGAGGCTCTTCTCTTAATTTTTTGGCAATTATGAATTTTGAAATCCGGCATCGCCAACACTAACGCATGCGTATTTTTGCAAGCTTTCCGAAAAGTGGTCATTTGCTGAAATCGGACAGTCGAGCGCTGTTTTATGGCCGTTTGAAGTTTCGTCGTCGTTTTTTGCCTTTTTAGTGAAGATATCGTCCATATTCATATGTAATTTAGCGTAATTTACCGTATTTTAGTGTAATATAATGTAATTTAGCGTAATTTAACGTAATATAGTGTAATTCAACATAATTTCAACTAATTTAGTGTATTTTAGTATAAATATGTTAATTATACATCAAAAGAAGTAATCTAACAAATAATTTAAACAAAAAATTTAAATTTTCAGTGTTAGATTTCATTATCTTGCTCTTCATAGTGTCTCTTAAAAAAAATAGTTTCTAATTATAAATCACTATGAAGATAAAAGAGAAACAAAAAATAATTTTAATTATACATTACTATGAAGACACACAATAATTTATCAGAATTTACCGTATTTTAGCGTAATTTAACATAATTTAGCGTAATTTAATGTAATATAGTGTAATTCAACATAATTTCAAGTAATATAGTGTTCTTTAGTATAAATATGCTAATTATAAATCAAAAGAAGTAATCTAACAAATAATTTAAATAAAAAACTCGAATTTTCAGTGTTAGATTTTATTATTTTGCTCTTCATAGTGTCTCTAAAAAAAAAGAAAAAAAGAAGAAGAGAAAACCGGCTATAAAATGACCAGTTTCTTGAGAGAGAGAAAACCAGCTATTTTATTTTATGACCGGTTTAGACATTTTTTCAAAAACTCGGAAATTATGGATAATTTTATTAATTTGTAATTAACCTTGGATATAATAAAAATGTCGGCCGGTCCGTATAATAAACCACAGCGAGAAGCCGACTAAAAAATTTATATCGACCAAAGTCACCAAACCTTTCCTTCACAAAAAAACCAAAAAGGTTGGAAGAGCTTTCCTCTCGCAGCTAGGGTTTCTTCTGAGAACAAATCGCAAAAGAAAAGAGGAGAGGAGACAGAGAAGAAAGAAGATGACAACGGCGGCGCGACCTACGTGGGCTCCAGCCAAGGGAGGCAACGAACAGGGTGGGACCCGCATCTTTGGCCCTTCTCAGAAATACTCGTCGAGAGATCTCGCTGCTCACACCAATCTCAAACCCAGGTTTGCGAACACAATTTTTTATATATATCTTAGGAGTGCTTGGTTATGTTGAGTTGGAGCTTCTCTTAGCTTATCTTCTTAAGAATTGCTGTACGTCTTTCAATTTGTATTAATAAAGGAAGAAAAACAATGCAGGAGAGAGGGGCAGGATACAAAGGAAGAGCTTCAAAAGAGGAATTTCAGGGACGAATTGGAGGAGCGTGAACGCAAGCACTATTCTTCCAAGGACAAGTCTTATTCCGGTAATTCCCATTTATTGCCTTTGTAGTGAATTTTCATTTAGGATTAATTGTGTTAAATAGTCTTCATTAAACTCAACACTTATTTAATTTGAGCACTTATTACACTATTTAAGCTTGCTAAAGGGATAAATAGAAGGTTTTAACTTGTCAATTCAACCTAAATACGCACGTATATGTAATGGTTCCTCAATTCAAGATGTTTCTTTTCTAATTTGAATTTGTGCATTACAGAAGAGAGAGACAGAAGGAAAGGGTCAAGCTCAGGCCAGCTTCTCTTAGAAGGTTAGTTTTGTACTGTCTTCTCCAATTCCTTCTGATTTCACATATTCACAGTTATTCATGTTATTTATTACAATGAGAAAATTTTCAATTGAGTAAAATCACAGGGTCCAAGAAAGAAATCGAGGATAGAATATTTCCACGAGAAATTGATGCTGATGACTCTGATGTGGAGACCAAACCTGAGAATGACAGGTTTTTTTTTTTTTTTTTTCAAGTACCATCTTCATATACAATTGCCTTTCAATACTTATAATCAACAATTATGTTTCTGCTTTTGGTACAACACCTATCATCAAATTATGATATTGCAGAAAAATGGAAAAAGGGAGGAAGCAATGCAATATTTTTACTGTTGGTACCGTAGCCCTTGTTTTCGTGATTACCTGTTTCATATCATAGAATTTCTGTCAGGCTTGTACTAAAATTAATGACCATTTTAATTTGACAGTGACGAGGATGATGACGATGATGATGATGATGATGACGATGATACAGAGGCTTTGATGGCTGAGCTGGAGAGGATAAAGAAAGAACGTAATGAGGAAAAGCTCAGAAAGGTCACTTTTTTCTCTTACTATTGTCCATTGTAGTGTAAGTGTTATTATGCTCCCTTTCATTTTGAAGTCTTGAATTTTCTATTTCTTTTGATGAATGCAGGAGAGGCAGCAGCAGGAAGAAGAATTAAAGGCAAAGGAGGCTGAGCTAATGCGCGGCAACCCTCTTATAAACATTAATAGTTCTACCTCCTTCAGTGTAAAGAGAAGGTCTGTTCTCGTACTCTTATAATAAAATTCTTTGTTTTGTTGTTGTAGAGAAGTGGGCATGCGGAAGTTGAATGTTACTTTGCTGTGTTAGTGACGTGTCACTATGGTTGGTACTGGCATATACCAAACAGCTGTATGAACTGACGATTATCTTGCAAAATTCAGACACGGCATGCATGTGTAAGGACACGTCACAAAATGGCATAGTGTATTGGATAATGGTAAAAGAACATCCCAAATGTCATATCTTTTACATGTGTAATTGATGTGTGCCATAGTTTATTGTAAAAGCACGGATGCACGTGTAAGGGCACATCACAACTCGGCATGGGGTGCTGGTTGTGCCATGTCTGGACGTGTCCGTGCCGTGCCCTTGCGGGTGTTGTGCCCATCCCCAGCGGTGTCTGGCACGGTACAGCTAGCACAGGCATGGGTAGCATGGTCAGGAAAAAATTGGACCAAAACTGCTTCCAGCAGGATTTGAACTCGCATAGGTTATCAACCAAGAGAATTTCCAATGTGCCAGCACTGTGATAAGATAATATTTTCCTTGCTTATGTACTGTTTTTCTATCCTGAATTAAACACAAAATAGAAAATGTAGGTTGTTTGATCATATTGTCTGTTTGATCTGTATATTGTTTGATTTTGATGGATTTATTTTTCTTGTGTAACAATAAATGTAGGTGGGATGATGATGTGGTATTTAAGAACCAGGCACGCGGAGAAACAAAGACACCTAAACGGTTCATTAATGATACCATTAGAAGTGACTTCCATCGCAAGTTCTTGCAACGGTACATGAAGTGATTGAAAGGGCTGGACACTATATGCAAAGCATTTGAGAAGGCCTTTTAGGCAGCTTTGCTTATGTGTAAAATATCAATGTCGTCACAGCAAAACTTTGGCAAGAATGGTGTGTTGTCTGTTGGTTATGTAGAACTATTGATCATTTGGCATATGTTCTCTGTTTTTTTTTGTTACTTTTGTCCTAGAATCTTAGTTTATTATTATATGTTTGAACAAACTTAATTGTTGATTGTGAGTATTTTGTTTATACTTGTAACTTAGTGGTTGGGTCCATTGTGTTTGTTTCTTGGATCAAGTTTAGACTATGGTTCATTTGTACGCCAACTTTACTGTAAAATTAACAATCGTGTTAGTCTGTTGCTGTATTTACCATCTATTTTGGTACGGTACTGTTAATCTGTTGCTGGCTTAGGGGAGTTGGGGGTACACTATCAGTATTCATTTTTTAGCAATACCTACTGCCAATACTGAGCATTCAAAAATCGTGATTCAAGATGTACAAACCGTTTATAAGGCATTTATGTACTAGTGACGGCATTCACAGATTGTAAAAATTGCATTTCTCAAATACGGCTTTACGGCTTCCATTTGAAAGCTTACGCGTAGATTGGCAAAAAATACAGCTTGTGCAAATTTCCCACCATTCAGCAAGTTTGTCTTTTGCAAGTACTAAAACACCATAAAAATGCAGCCTCACAAATCAATTATAACAAGGAAATGGAAAGCAAACTATTCTTAATAACGAGTTCAACCCACAATCAATATACAAAACCAGACACCTCAGTTGATATGCTAGAATTTGCAGCTGGTACAGAACAACCACCAAGGTTTTAACAAAAGAACAGAGAAAAGAAGGGAGAAATAGAGCACTAGAAACATGAAATGGATTCCACCTAACACAATTACCCTTAAAATTTTCTAGGCCCGTCTCCTAAGCTAGTACACCAATATCTATCCCACTAGTCTCTTTTTCTAGGCGGGGAGGGGGAATAATTCCACTGTTCCCGCCTTGATTTTGCTCCTCGACACTGAAATGGTGTGTCATAATCTTTCCACAGGTGTACCGCAACTGGCAAAGTTGAAGCCAACACTACAAGTTCAACTTAAAGATGCAAATTGCAATTCTTTGAAAATACATTTAGCATGTCAACTAAGTCTTTCTCTAGATACACTGAACAATCTAATATAATAATGAACAATGAGCACCTCTAGGACAAAATACAACTGAGTTCTATTTTACTCCCCCCACCTTTCTCTTTCTATTTGTTACTTGCTGAACAAGGTCGAGAGGTAAATTTATCGGTATCTAATATCTGTACCATGCTCTGGACCACCATGGAAACCAGGCAGTCTACCTGCCTGCTGTGATTTAGCTCGCATTTCCATTTGTAATATCCTTTCCAGTGCCTCTGGGTGAGTCTGATTGCGAACCCCAAATTCTAATGGACCTGGTCCTAGTTTTATGGCAATTCAAGAAGATAACCAACATCAAATATATTAGAGGTTAGGTTCATCTGGTCATACATACTCATTTACAATAGCATGTTTCGATAGATAATCCTGTCAAGGGACTCATTTAAAGTTCAAGGTACCCTTGAAACCAAGAATTTTTTCATCCCTTCGGATCATAGCCTTTTATATTCTCAAGACAAAAGAAGACAGATATAGGAACAGTTAAAACTGGACTAAAAGATTAGGTTTCATTTCTAATTGTCCAACCAAATAGTCTAACATTGACAACCAAAATGTGGACTTCTAGCAAATTCAATTTTACTAGGTTATTCAAGTTAATATACCTGGTATCCCAAGTCCAACTCCATGCCCAAAATTAGGTTGTTGGTGTATCGGCAAATTCGGTAAACTGGTTGCCTCATGAGACACAAAACCTGGGTGCACCTGATGCATGGGATGAGGTACAGGCCCACCTCTTGCTAGTCCGTGACGGACCAGGTCCATTTCTGGCCCAAACCCAACAGCCCCATAACGAGCATTCTGCATCATGACATGTCGAGCAGCTGGATCAAGGTCAAATTGCGGGCGGAATTGATGGCTTGGATCTTGTAACATTCCTTCAGGGCCAAGGAGTCTCATCCTTTGACTTGGATTAATGTCTTGAGGCCCGCCTATATGAGACATTGGAACATTATCAGACATGCGAAGATGGGAAACAGGTGTGGTGTTATCAGGTCCAAGCCCAATATTGAGCATCCTGTTACCAAGATCGCCAACTGAAGTATCATGCAATGCCACTTCAGTCTTGCTATGATTTGTAAAAGGCGGCAGGGAGTTGGGGTTTGGCTGAAAATTTAAAGGAGGGTCATTGACTGAAAATAGACTCTCTTCCTCAGGTAGATTGATGTTCATCTCTCTCTCATGAAAACCCTGAAATAAGATATTATTGGAATTGTTATTCCTGAGCTCTATGAATTGGAGCTCCGATGGATCCTCCCTGAGAGAAGAGACGGGTGCATCCATTGAATGGAGCTCTTTCATGAATGCTGTACCAAATAGAGCTTCTAGGGTTACATTATTCCCCGAATCAGCTGTTGCCTCAAGGTTTGTGCTAGGTGTAATTTCAGGATCTTTCTCCTTCATAGCAGCAGGAGCTCCCTTCTGCAGTAAAGATAGGAGGCTGAAAGATGCACTATTGTCCTTGTTAGCACTATCAGACCCACCTCCAACTTGCCAGTTTTTACTCGAGATATTAGGCCTAGTAGCACTATTGTTATCGGTACTGCTGCCTGCCTGGGATAGCATAAGTTGTTCAAGATCTTCACATGTGAGAACAGCAGGCTTAGTGTTAGTGCTGAGAGTTTGCTTCTGGGGCCCATTAGTAGGAGCCATTGATCCAAGAGCACCAGCTTTTGGCACCACTTGTTCAAATTCTGTCTCATTAGGTGTCCCGAGAGAAATTTGAGGAGATTGGGTAGACTTTTTGTCAAGATTTTTGGCAAACAAGGAGAGAAGGTCCTTGGATGAAGTGTCTTCTGCAGGCTTTGCATCTACAAGAGGGTAAAACAAAACCTCAAAGCTCAATGGAAACAAAAATCAGCTATGAGCACATCACACCACCCCATAACACAATTAAGATGCACTAAACAAATGATAGACTTACCTTCTTCGAGGAACCATTGAGCGAATTTGGATGATTCTGGTACAGAAGATGGATTGATTATCACTTCTTCAGCTTTGGAAAGCTGGGGCTACAATTAAAGACACAGCAGAAATATGGTCAAAAATTGTATCTGTAAAATTGCCAGAGTAATAACAGTTAAGAAAAAATAAACATCATGTTTTGCTATGGAAAAGGCGAATGAAACTGTATAGGACTTGAGAGGTGACCAACAACCACAACTCTGTCTGATCACTTTCTTGGCATGAGTGTACAAAATACCATCCGGAGTTTGTACTGGACCAGACGACAAGGTTCCAAGAAGGCTCGGTACCAGTGAATCCATAATTAAGATGTTAAGAGGGTACTTTGATATAAATCCTCCCCCCCCCCCCCCCCCCTCCCCTCCAAAAATCCCTCCAACAGTACAGAATTAATTGCACTCACAAAGGAACAGGAAAAACGTAACAGAATGAGATGTGTCTTGTACAGCCATGACCCCCGAGTCCTAGAATACACCAAAATTCAAGACTCTAAATCTTATTTAATAACTAACATCAGAACAGCCAACATACCTCAATCTGAACAATGGAAGAGGAAGGTGCACTAGGTTTCGACAAGGCAGTACCAAAGAACCTCTCCAGAACTGAAACTGAGCTCTCCTGCTCGGGAGAACTTGCAACTATTCCAATAGATCCTGCCTCTTTATCTTCATGGTTGAGAAAAGCACCCCACATTGGAGTCAAATTTGGGGTACCCATAGCATTATCTTCTTTATTACCATCAGCTGTACTCCAGTATTGAGCCTCGGTTGCACCATTCTTCATCTGCAAGCACATACCACATAATCTTTATACCGATTACCAAATGAAGTTTCAGTTATATACCAATCACACCAAGTGTCAGTACTAGCTGCACTATCTGCAAGTATAACATCTTTTTAAAGAGGTCATTATAAAGGAGGGGCAGAATTAATCCCCGTGTTCATATGAGGATCTTAACTTATTACTTATTAGGTTAATGCGAAGCTAAATTAAGAGCTTTCTTCTTATGGCCAACTATAACTTAATTTAGGTGCTCTCTTTTATTGAAAAAGAAATTATAGGCTTCAAATAATCATTACCTCAGATTCGGTAGAGGCATTCAAAGACCCCTTTTGGAACTTTTTGTCGCCCACAGAAGAACTGGCAAAGCCTGGCGGCACAAGTGGCCTAGAGAGAGAAGGCTTGTTGGAAGCTTCATGCGGAGCCACATGTCCATCTAGGTCCTCATCCTTTTCTGAGATCGTGCCTTGGCTATTGGTTGAGCTTTGCAACAGATCAAGGAGGTGGTCTCCACTTTGCTTTGGGGCTTTCTCTTTCTGGTTTTGTTTCTCCTGTAGCACTTTGTGGTGCTCTTTGTGTTGCTCTTTCCTCATCATCTCAAATGATGCTGTGCATAGATAATTTTCCTTCAGAACCAAGATACCTAATAATATAATCAAAATACCAGTAGTAGGGGTTGGGGGAGGAGCACAGACCTCTTCTTTTTCTTTCTTCTTCAGCTCTGTCATGAGTGGAGTGCTCTGTAGAGCCAAAGGTCTCATCATTGCAAGAATCAACACCACTTCTTGAATAAGGTGCCGGCTGAATATGAAAAATAATAGAAGATTTTTGAGAACAGTATAGCAAAGGGTTCACTGCGCAACGCAAAAGTACAATATAGTCTGGTAGGATTCAAGCCCAATAGCACCAAAGAATTTACCATCCATCCCAGCATAGAGTATAGCAAAGGATACTAAGGCTCCTAAAGCCGTCCCTTATCAGAAGTCCTTAATTAAGCACAAACTATAACAATTAGATTCAAATAACAAATGAAATACTGATCTAGAGGTGACATGGAGGTGAGTCTATGAGATGGATAATTCATATATTGAAATTTTGGGGATACTGCCTTGTAAGGACGGGTATAGTATTACCTTGAAAGGACGGGGAGGCTGATAAGGCTCAGAAGTCCTTTTAAGCTGATAGGGCACACTTGGGCAGGTGTTAGGTGAGGTTCCACTGACAAATCCAGACGGCTTTCCCAAAAGGCCATCATGCCCTCCTGATGAGCCCTGCCAGCTCCTCCTGTTCTGGTTCCCGAATCTTCTCTCTGCATCCATTACAGTATTTACGCAGATTAACAAGGACAGTCAAGTTTTAAGAAGTTTTCAGATTCTGAACAATGGATCAAAAACTTGTCTGATCCCAAGTCAAGCCAGCCGAGTAGGTCATAACCGACTGAAGATAGACGAGTTTCATCCAAGAAACTTGCTTGAGCATTTTTTTCCAGCAAGCTCAATTGAGCAAGTAAACTCGGTTGAATATGTAGCCTAAGAGTGATCCAATTGGACCAAACTTCGCCATCTTAGTGATGGAAAATGAAAGAAATGGTTGAAGTGCTTGAATTTAAGAGGATATGCAATTTTAGCTTTTGTTGAAGGGTTGAATAACTCATTTGTGAAGAAGAAGAAGAAGAAGAAGAAACCAATGAGAGCATAATTATTCTACTCAATCTTCTAAAGTACACTTGGTGCATATACTTTTTGACTGAATACTATTACTTGGTTCATAATAGACCAAAAATAACCAATGTTTGGTTTCCTTCTTGATCTTTGGAAATGTTGTTTGAATCACTGTGTTGATATTATAGATTCAAAAAAGAGTTAGCAACAACATATTTCACTGTTATGTATAAATTGCACCATGACTGCAGCATTACTAAAAATATAATTAATATTATTAAGTAGAACTAGGGTGTTCTTAAGTTCATCAAGCCCTTTTGTGAACTCAACTCTAAAACCTACCGGATTGGCTTCAAACGACGAATCTGAACCGTTGAAATCCATCTACTTTACGAGTGATGCATCTACATGCGGAAGTTTTAAATTTTGGAATTAATTTTGTATAGAGTCAAGTGGTAAAAAAAACGTTCAAAAAATGAATGCAATAAAATTAATTTATAAACCTTCTAATTTTGACCACTTGACTTTATACTAAATTAATTTGAAAGTTTAAAATTTTGCATGTAGACGCATCACTCGTAAGGTGGATGGGTTTCAACGGTTCAGATTCGTCATTTGAAGCCAATCCCCGATGGGTTTTAGAGTTGAGTTCACAAAGAGGCTTGGTGAACTTAAGAACACCCTAGTTCTACTCAATATTATTCATTTATCTCAACAATATTTTCAACTATAAAATTATTTTATTTTTCCCTTTTTAGTCACAAAATCATTCGAATCATAAAATGATTTCGCCCATGCCAGCTGATTGTGATCCATATAATACTATATGTCCATTCCGATTCGAATTCAGATCCCGAGTTTCCAAACGATATTCTGAACAGCTCAATCTTTAACATCCTAATACAATAGAATTTCATGTGCACCCCAAAAAAAATGCTGAAAATTGTACATCTAAAGGGATTTGGGTGACACCACACCACATATACCCGTTCTCTCTTAATAACACAAGTGCCTAAACTAACCTTCTTTAACACGTTAAAAACAAAGATTGTGATGGCGGAAGAATTAATTCTTCTTGTATTTCTTTTCTTGTAATGGATTTACAAATATATGCTTAAGGGTGTCTGCGGAGGCGTTCCTCATTTTCCTATAGCTTTGGACAAGGTAATTGAAGAACTTTCCCAATAACCCTTCCAACTTGAAATTTAAGTGCCTAACTAAAGTGCATTTTAGGAAAAGTAGCTTGGACATTTTAAGATACATTATATTTGGGGAGTATACTAGAAGGTTGGTACAGGAAGAAAATAAAACCTGTGCCAAAAGTGTCGCGTTCAGATTGTGAGTCAGCATCTTTGTCGCTTGACCCAGTTGAACGAGTGTCCCATCGACCTGAGCTTCCTTTGGAGTAGGTGCTAGAACTATCAAACCTTGTCAGAGTTGAGCCGTACTCCCCTCTGCCTCTTGACCTCTCTGCTACAATACTGCTCGAAGTATCCTCTAACTCACTAAAATTTATAGTAAACAAATCACATCATAATTTTGGGAAATGTTGGTGATATTCCAAGTTGTAATGAGTACTTGAATTAATATACTTTCATTTCTTAAAAGCTGGTAAATGAATTATAGTTGATTGGTAATTCTGTTTCAATGAAATCCTTAACTTACAAATAATTAAGAGGTTACTAGAGCATTAATCTAAAAGCACTAAGAAGATTCACTTTTGGAAACCTCACCCTAGATTATTTTTTCTCATTTTAATACATATATGCCATAGAAGTAAAAGTCTGCAAAAACAAAATACATTCAAAGAAATTTATATGGAAGAGGATTAACTAAGGGAAATAATTACAGAGTATAGATTCTCCATATGTAATGGCACTGTGTCAAGATAATTTTTTTGTGCACATGTCAGCACTCTGACAAGATACACCCATATTGTACCAAATTCGCCCAAAAACTAAAGTCGTGTCAAAAACATCCCCTAGAATTAATGAGGCTAACTGCCACTATACAACTTCAGATAAAAACGACTAACTTAACAATTCCACCTGCCATATAACATTCACAACCTTTTTGTATGTTGATAAAAGAACTCTTTACTAATACATAACAAGACACAACATGTACATGAATTTAACATTAATACTGAGCCTTCAAAACACAAGCAGACAAGAGACTAGATATAATACCATATTCTCGAGGGGTTAAAATTCACAAGAACAGAACGCGTAAAATAGCCAATTATATTAATACGACAAGGGGTACCTTCGAAATGAAGAATCAAAACCATCAGGCAATTTTTTGCATATTTCCAAGTCCCTGAAGGAGAGGAGTAATTCTCTTGTATATGTTTTTTTCGGATTCCTAGAGTATAAGGAAAAATAAATCATAAAAGCTTCGTTAATAGCAGCATTTAAACTTACACCTTTGATCTTCAACTGTAGACATTGTAAACTTCAGTCCAGTAAAAATAGTTTTCAGAAGATTTTTTTTAGATTGTCACAAGAGGCAATTGCTTCTGAAAACATCATGAAAGCCCAACAATAAAAATTATGCCTTTAAATTTCTGCAGAGGGAAAAAAGGACTTACTTATTGGATTCAGGTACATTTTCTGATGGGATACCAGATGGAGCCTGATTTGCATTTTCCAAACTCATCCCCAAATGTTTAAAAACTATGCAGTCAGCTACAACAGACAGATCTACAACTAAATTTCTACAGTCTAAGTCATACGGGTCGAATCGAAACCCCAGGAAGTTATTAAACTTCTTTGAGGATCCTGTACAACCTCCCTGTGCCAATTAAAAGCACAAGAGTTTAGTGATATAATTTCTGTGAATAAAAAACAGGAAACAGTGCAGAACAGAGATTGTGCAGCAAAATCAAATTGGCTGATCTAATATAAGAAAAAGAAACAGAACAAGGACAACAATTCCTATGAAAATCTTGAAACGTTGGAGTATATCTAGGCTTGTGTCAACATCTGGTGAAGTTAAACATATTTTTGTAAAGGAGGATAGTTAATACAATTATACAAACATTACAAAATTCTAGTGTATCTGGAGAGACAGTTAAAATAGAGGTGCTACTGAACGAGGCTTTTACGGCAATTGCGGATGATGAATCTAGTATCAAAACAAGAAAAGAAAAAAAGAATATCTAAAGAGGAAGCACAAACCCTAGAACGCCCAATCTGGGATTGTTCAAGATATAATAGCTCAGTGATCTAGAGAACATAGGACTAATAAGATCTTGCAACAAGAATCAGGCTAGATAAGCTTGGAAACGGTGCAATTTTAGCTTAAATTGTCCTAAAAATATTACAAAGAGTGAAATGGTGATACTCCGGTGATAGACAAAAGAAATATGAAACCCTAGAAATTCCTAACCTCGTAAGGACGGAGAAAGAGAGAGAGAAACAGAATTACCTTTCCGGATCGGTGGATTGGTGCTTTGGACAAAGAGAGAGAGAGTTCCTGCTCGGCTGGTATGAAAGGGCGATGACCGGGATTGAAACGAGAGAGAGGGAGATGGAGAGAGAAAGAGATGATTTCAGTACATTTTTTTATCGGTAAAATTACCTAGGTACCCCAAAAAACATGAAAAGGCTCGGAGAAGCCCTCCACGGGCTCTGGGTGACTGTAAATTTATGACGTAATCCCTGATTTTCTTTTGTTTGTTGGTTTTTCCTTTTTGACGCAACGATTTCTTACAAACAGTTTGGTTTGGTGCCGCTTTTTTTATTAATACCCAAAAAAAAAAATATCAAATCTGTTCACAATCTCAAATTTTTATTAAAAATACTTTGACAGTTTCTTTACTGGACGGTCCACTGTTCTTACCAAACCGCCCCATTTTTTTATTGTTCATACCAAACCGCCCCACTGTAGGGCGGTTTAGTATTTTTTTTATTGTTTTATTTTTTTAGAGACAATATGAATATCAAGATGCTGAATTCTAACGCTACAAATTCAGATTTTTTTTAAATATTTGTTAGATTACTTATTTTGATATATAATTAGCATATTTATACTAAAATAGACTAAATTACTTGAAATTATGTTAAATTACGTTGAATTACACTAAATTACGTTAAATTACGCTAAATTACAATAACTTCGCTAATTATGCTGAAATACGGTAAATTACGCTAAACTACGCATTGATGGTACCAAATTATATACATGAATAACCCTAGGATTGATTATAAATGACCAAATTTATTTCTTAGTCCGGAACTACAAGAAACAAAGGTTGAATTGAGGTGAATGACTTAATCGTGAAACCTCATATTTAATTGGGACCCCTAGAATTGAACCGAATATTGGTATGAAGAACTTAATCGTGAAGTATTGGCATTTAGAGATAAACTAGGCTAACGTATGCTTATGGTCTAGATAGCTAGGGTGAAGGACTTAATCGTGAAGTCCGAATTATCTAGACACGTCATTAATTCACGAAAGTGACCCTTTTTTATATTTACGGCTTAGAAACCCCATAATTGCAAACATTTAGAAACCAATTAAGTGTGGATGTGACCAAGTGATTGTATGCCGATAGCCTCTAGATTCCTATCCATTTGAATCACAAACTCCTTTTATTTGTTTGTTTTAAATTGTTTTGTTTAAATTCAACTCTCAACCGGGTATTGAACCTAAAACCAATTTTACAACAAACCCCCCCTTTTACTTTATTTGCACTATTCTAAGATTAATTGATTTAGTAAAAAGTAATATTTCTCGTTATTTTTGAATCGGCACCCATAATTACGGATAGATTATGCACTTGCAATTCAATATAATTTTGCGTATTTGGGGTTCCATAAATTTAAAGCAAAAGTGTACGAAATAGACCATCAAATCCTATACCCAAAATACACATCAAAGACTGGATCCGAAATATCTACGGGTAGATAAGTATCTAGATCCGGACCCGATCTAATTTGAAACTAATAAGTATGTGGATCTAAATTCAAACCCGAACACTTTTAAGATAGGGTCCAAATATCATAGTATCCGGACCCTACCCCCGATCCAATAGCACCCTACCTATAATCATCAACAATTCCTAAACCATACCGTTACTTCAAAGCGTAATAAATAAATATAAAATTATATATGATAATTTTGCACAGCACATGTTTTTATTTGATGATGAGATTAATATTTAAAAAAAAATTAATTAGCAACTTATGATACAATTGATTTAAACATAAATTATATAGTTTTATATATTCAGTAATTTATGTTTCTTACTAAATAATGAGATCATAATAATATTTTTATATTTTATGATATTACGTACTTCAGTACACATGACGTGTTTAAAGTAATATTGTTTTCATATACTTATTGGTTAGATTATATAGGCTATTAATTTATCTGACAATTATTAATTATTCGTTTATTATCTATTAATCTTAATATGTAAGGATAAGATGAAAATAAACTAAATTTAAATAGGTACATATACGAAAATACCTCCACCCATTACATCGTAGCCATGGACATCCCTAATTTGAAAAAAAAATATTCTCTTCAAGAACAAAAAAATATTGCAAGCTAATAAAATAAGAAAAGTCTTTTAATCATCAATCGTTGCATTGGGTCAACCAAGTCTCTTAAATTTTTTATTTGAATAAAATCCTTCAACCACTGTACATGGTTCAATTAATATTCTAAACTTTTTCTTAGTTCGAATAGTTATCTGAATTCATTAATTAAGACTCTAAGGGACTCACATTGCTTGCAAAGTCATCACCTATAATGTAAATATTATTATCAGCGACTAATTAAGTATCAATTTGAACAAATAATCGAAGATTAAGGGTAATTGATTCAAGAAAAAACGTTTAATTTGATCGAATCACTGTACAATAGCCGAAAGGCTTGATCGATTAAAAACTAGCATTTATTTTTAAATATTTCAAAATTATTCAGACTCAATTAAAATTTTGAAATTGATATTTGTTTTTTTAAAAGCTATCAATTTTTTTTTTTTAAACTTGGCTTCCCAAAGAGTAGAATTGTTGAGGCACATTATTTTTGTTAACTGTAAATTTTGTCAGTTATATATTCTTGCCAATTTTATCATCAACTATATCAGGGAAAATCCACCACCTCAATATACTTAAATTCAACTAATTAATGGAATGCAGCTAGGGGTGAAAACGGTATAGATAATATCCGATCCGTATTTGAAAATTTTAATGTGGATATCCGATATCCAAATATCCGTGTGGATATGGATACTGATATGATTTTACGCTTCAATTATCCGTATATGAATAGTAGATATGTATCATATATTTTAATAATATATTAAGAAAAAATTATGTTATTCACCATTATAATTAGATAAATATTACGAACTTTAGTATTTTTTAATATTTTTTATATTATTTTAATAATTATCTGATCCGATTCGTATCTGTATCCGGCTGATATCCAATCAGTATTCTTATTCGGAAAATATAAAAGAGATATGAGTATGGTTTTACCACTGTCCGCTCCGTATCTGCTCCGTTTTCACCCCTAAATGCAGCTCATAGTTGTACATGCAAAATTAATCTCATACCTATTTTAAATAAATTACTAATCATATACTAAATGAGAAAATTGGTATAAAAGAATGTATTTTTTGACGGGGAAATAAGATATTTTAACGTTTTAATGAAAAAAATGAAAAATTTAAAATTTTGATGGGTACACTAGCAATTAAGCCCGACATTTTATTAATATCCAAAGTTTAATAGAAATTATTAATTATGCTCAAATTTCCGAACTTTTGCTAAAACTACCCAAGCCGGCCAGAAAATGGCCGGCTTAGGTACCCCAGTAAACCGGCCCTTATCTGGCCGGCTTACTCCAATTTTTTTTTTTTTTTTTTAGAAAGACACTATGAAAATTAAAATATTGAAATCTAACATTGAAAATTTGAAATTTTGTTTAAATTATTTGTTATATTACTTCTTTTGATATATAATTAGCATATTGATACTAAAATACACTAGATTAATTGAAATTATGTTGAATAACACTAAATTAGATTAAATTACGCTAAATTACATTAAATTACGCTAAAATACGGTAAATTACGCTAAATTACAAATGAATAGGGACGATATCTTCACTGAAAAGGCGAAAAACGACGATGAAACTTCAAACGGTCATAAAACAGCGCTCGAGTGTCCGATTTCAGCAAATGACCACTTTTCAGAAAGCTTGCGAAAATACGCATGCGTCCGTGCCCGCTATGCTGGATTTCAAAATTCAAAATCACCAAAAAACAAAGGGAAGAGCCTCAAAACTTGAGTTGAAGTTTCCGATTAGGATTTTCATTTCTATTATTCAATCCACGTAGCTCAGTAAATTAGTTACATAATGAACTTGCAGAATACCAATTTTTACTATTTTTGGAATTTTTTTACTATTTTTTATGATTCATGAAAGATGAGCAAAATCAGGCAACTATAGCGTAATTTACCGTAAAACTGAATAATTAGAGAAGTTATTGTAATTTAACGTAATTTAGTATAATTGAACATAATTTATTGTAATATAGTGTAATTCAACATAATTTCAAGTAATCTAGCATATTTTAGTATAAATATGCTAATTATACATCAAAAGAAGTAATATAACAAACAATTTAAACAAAAATTTCAAATTTTCAGTGTTAGATTTTAATATTTTGATTTTCATAGTCTCTCAAAAAAAAAAAAATGGAGTAAGCGGCCAGATAATGGCCGGTTTACTGGGGTACCTAAGCCGGCCATTTTCTGGCCGGCTTGGGTAGTTTTAGCAAATGTTCGGGAATCTGGACATAATTAATAATTTCTATTAAACTTTGGATATTAATAAAAATGTCGGCAATTAAGCCCAACAAAATAGCTTTCCTGGCAGTTTTGCACCTTCACCCCGTAAAAGTATCCTTATTTGCCCTCTCAAAGTCGGGGCCCTTCAGCAGCTGTCCTACTCTCACTGGAATTCACGCCAGTCGTCTTCCGCACATCAATGGTCACCTTCTCCATTTTCTTGAGGTAACAGTAAAACCCTAAAACCACCTCCCCTCAAAACCCTAAATCTAATGCCCTCTCTTGTCCTCCCCACCGCCTCTTTCTCCACCAAACTCTCACACCGCCACCATTCCACCATTCCCTCCGCCACGCACTCCCGCCGCCCGCATCTCGCCGGCGACCCGCCTCGCACCGTTGTTATCACCTCTGGAAAAGGAGGCGTTGGTAAAACCACCGCCACAGCAAACCTGTCCGCCTCCCTTGCTCGCCTCGGCTTCCGCGTTACCTCCATAGATGCTGACGCTGGGCTCCGCAACCTCGACCTCCTACTAGGCCTCGAAAACCGGATCCATTATACCGCCTCGGAAGTGTT
Organism: Carex parvula; assembly: GCA_025461045.1. Classification (NCBI taxonomy): domain Eukaryota; kingdom Viridiplantae; phylum Streptophyta; class Magnoliopsida; order Poales; family Cyperaceae; genus Carex; species Carex parvula. The sequence continues at coordinate 57,238 of JAJGRW010004816.1, read as the reverse complement.
CTCTGGCGAGTGTCGCCTCGACCAAGCCCTAGTCCGGGACCGCCGATTCAACAACCTCCGCCTCCTCTGCCTCTCCAAACCCCGCTCTAAGCTCCCCTTGTCTTTCGGGTCCAAAACCATTACTTATTTGGTTGACGCGCTCAAAACCCTTGAACCCTTGAACCCGGTTCAGTTTATCCTAATTGACTGCCCTGCGGGCGTGGATGCTGGTTTTGTGACTGCAATTGCGCCTGCAGATGAAGCGATATTAGTCACCACACCTGATATTACTGCTTTGCGTGATGCGGATCGGGTTGCTGGACTATTGGAGTGTGATGGTATAAAGGATATTAAAATAATTGTGAACCGGGTCCGGGCTGATTTAGTGAGAGGGGAGGATATGATGTCACCCTTGGATGTGCAGGAGATGTTGGGTTTGCCATTGCTTGGTGCTATCCCAGAGGATGCCGAGGTGATTCGGAGCACAAACCGTGGGTCCCCATTGGTGTTGAATGACCCCCCTGCGCCAGCTGGCATTGCTTTTGAGCAGGCTGCATGGCGGTTGGTTGAAGGAGATACAATGACTGCGGTTGCACTCGAGGAAGCGGATCGGCCAGCTAAGAAGGGGTTTGGTTGGTTCTCTTTCTTCGGTCGGTAGATAAAAGTACTTTTCAAGCATTTTCTTTTGTTTTTGTGGGTTTTGAGTAGTTAGTTGCTTGTTTAAATTGGAGGGGTCAATTTATGTGAATTGTTAGGTTAATTGTTTGGTTGTAGGTTGGAGATGGCTTTGTTTGGGGTGGTAATTTTGTTTAGTAATTCTAGAGGCTTAGTGATTGTTCTTTTTTTCTTTCTTTCTTTCTTTGTTTTTTTTTTATTTATGTGTAAATGAAAATATTATGGTTTAGGAATTGTGATGCCATTTATGTCTATTCATTTGGACGTAACAATTATTACAACAACAACATCCATATCTGATGATTTGCTGCTTTAAAATTTGTCATTTATGCTTTTTCTGACTGAATTGGGCTTAATTGTATTAATTTTCTGGCACTTGGTACTTCTCCAGTCTGCTGCGTTGTTGCTTTATGATTCTGTTTAGGTAGATCTCACAAATCAATCCAAATGTTGTGAGGTTGTTTACATCATGTTTGTTCTGCCTAACAGCCTTACTTGTTAAATCAGAGCTTTCCTTTTTCTTTAGTAGTTGTACACTTGTAGTACTACAAATCAATGGTCCCAAATTTGTTCCATGATGCTCTCATTATTCATCAAAATTAATTAAGTATGAGCTTGGGATTGGGGATGGGTTAGAACATTAGCTTCTATGTGCTGATATGGACCAGTATCTACTGTCTAGCCTAGGTTGCATCATCAGCCTTTAAATTTGCCATTGCCTTTTGTGTGATTTCTGAGGCAACAAATACAGCTTCCTTTTTATTTCGTTTGTTTTTCTCCTTTTCTTATCATCAAAGTAATTTTGCATTATGTTTCATTTTATCAGTTTATTAACCTCATGAGGTTTGGCGACTGATATCTTAACTTGCCTATATTGAGGAAGCAAAGAAAGCATACTAAAAGAACTTGTAGCCGTTGGCTTGCCGGCAGGAGTTCCCCCTGTTTTCGAAGAAGAGGCCACATTTTAGTGTGTCGGTAAAGGATGGCGATGCTCTAAAGCGTACTCTTTTTTTTTTTCTTCTTTCATAATTAGCGCTTAAAAAATCAAACTAACAAAATTTTAAATAATAAAAGTTAAAGACTTTGAAAGCCTGACTACCTTTTTTTGGGTTATAATTTCTTCGGATTAGGGCTGCTAATGAATTGAGTTTGAGCGAGTTGGAGTCTCTTCGTACTCATTTCATTAACTCGTTTAGTCAAATAGATATTTGAATTTTTTAAAGCCTAAGCAATACATAAGTAAAAGCAACTATTACAAATTTAACCAAAACCTTAAATAATACATATTTAAATTTCTTAAGACTACACTGTTACAGTCCATAATAAAAAACAGTACATAATTTAAATAGAAAGCAACATAAGCAAACAACATTATATGTAACTTGAATCCGATTGGGACTGGATGTGGCCCGGCTTCCATGTAACTGGAGTTAGTAATGACTAATGAGTGAGTTGGGATATGTTCAAACTCAGTTCGTGAGTTTAACGAGTCAAACAAGTCGAGTCAGTTCCAACTTGAGTTAGTAATGAGCAAGTGATTAACAAATTATTAACGAGCGAGTTACGAACTATTTGTGCAACCCTACTTCGGATAGAAATCTTCTTTGATCCATTTTGAACTTGATATTGAGACCGAAAAGTCGAACCGAAATATTAGACTTAAGGTCCAAAAATCCAGTTTTTTTTTTTTCCTGTTTTTAAATCTTGTCAATTTTGATTATCAAAATCATAAACATCTATGAAATGCAATCTAAATTTCATTTGCAATCAAACTTTAGTCTTTTTTATATCTTTATTATTTTTCTTTTACATTTTTAAAATTGACATTTAAAAGCAATTGTAAATGTAAATGATGACGTGCCTATTTGAATATAAGGTCCGAATTCCACTCAGTTAGTTATTGCACTGGATCTGAATTCCAACATCAGTTGCTCTGAGCTTCTGACATTACTCCAGGTTCACTCTTTCTGTCTTTCATGAATGATTAACTTCCTTTCTCGGAACATTATCCTAACATGATCTTGAAACATCTGTTTTATGATTGTATATTTTTAGTATCCATCACAGCGTCCCTTCTATACAAGTGTTTATCATTCCATTTTGTCCACACCTTACCCCTTTTTTTTTCCTTCCAAAAAGCATAAACAAAACTGTACCGGATAAATTTCGAACTGAGAGTTCAGAAGCAAAGAATAAAATTGTTATAATCTTTACACCGAGAGAAACAAAAATAATGTCAAAAAGTTGAACCGCTTTAATAAAAGTAAATTTGATTCAACTGAAATCAAATTAATTGCATGAATTTGAGACTCCTGTATTCCGCTTGTTCTTCAATCTTCAGTCAATAGATATACTTCTTGGAAGCATTTTGGAGTTCAAATTACTAAATTGAGAACGTGATTCGGTAATTTATTTCTATGCAACCCAATCTTTCATCTTTCATTTTCTATTTATCAAAGACCCATATCTTGATCGGAATAGTTTCTTCTCCACACGTATAAGAAAAGGTATTTAGCTATAATTTAATTTGTGCTAATAATTTTTCATATAATTACGACATTTTCCTATCATAAAAATTCTTGTTTAAATCATGTTTGTATAATTCCATTCTATTGAAATGAAGTGAATTATCATAAAAACTTAGCTATGATCAAGAAGTTTGTGTTCAGGGATGGAGTCAAACTTTTTTACTATAAAAGTCAAACGTGAATAAAGTTGATCATATAAATTTTATCATAAATTTTACAACCAGTAGTATTTTTAACTAAACTATATAGAAAATCAGGTATAAAACACAAAAAAATTAAACAAAAAAATGAGAAACATTGATCCTCATTCCCCCTAGCCCTGTCTCTATGCCAAGCAGAATCATTATGTTGACATTTTTAGGAAAAAGTGAAGTAAATTAGTAAATAGCAAGTCAAATTTTTTCATACACGAATCTTAACAAATTTTTTATATGCGAATTTCAACAAAAAAAAAAATCTAACTGTTGGAATCGGAATAACAGATACCCGTTAATAACAACATATTTATTTTAGCAAAGAGCGTCTCATACTAAGTTAAAGAGCCGGTTTATAAAATCTACAACTTGTTTTATTTTTCTTCTCGTCTCATTGTCCTGAAGTGTTTTTTTTTGTGTATCCCAAAGAGCAATTCGCCAAAACAACCCTAAAATAGTTAGAATATTTAAAGCTGGAAAAGTTTATCCATTTATTGTTCAGTGCAGTGGAGCACAACTGCACAAACAAGCCAATGTGCGTGCAACAGATAATTCGTCTTTTAATTTTGACAAACTGAAGTAATTAACTAATTATTAGTTTGGTATATGATTTTAAATAAAATGTAAAATTTTGGATGGTATCTAGTACTTGCAACAGAACCTTTTTAATGTACCGTGCTTTTTAAATATAAGGTGGTTGTATCCATTTTTCAAAAAAGAAAATAGAAAAATGTTTTTAAATCGATTTCATCAACAAATGAATTTAGATGAAGTCATAAAACGATGTATATTCTCCACTTCCATTTTCTTTCGTGTGATTAGAATGATATTTCTCGTGTGAAAGATCGTAAATTAATTATTTTTTTATAAATATTTAAAATTTCAAAATTTGATTTGATTTTATTAGTTTTAGTTTATGTTATTCTTCAGCGGCTCATTTTAAGAGGAACATCTATATAATTGTGAAATTCTAGTCACCTATTAACTTATTGAAGCATATTTTAATATTATGTTACATGCTTTAAAATTATTTTCAGCGTCAGTAATAATTATTACAGAAAAAACCGACGTTTTTATTAATATCCAAAGTTTAATAGAAATTAATTAATATACCCAGATCCCCTGAGTATTTATAAAAATACCCATATTGGTCATTTTTTGGCCGATACTCTATTTATTTAAATACCGACCATTAAATGGCCGGTACCTTGTTTATTTAATTACCGGCCATTAAATGGCCAGTACCCTTAATTTCTTTTTTTTTGCTATTTTACACCCTATAAAATATCCATCTTTCTCTCTCTCCCCCTCACAACTCACTCAACCCCGAGTTCTCCTCTTCCTTCATGTATATTTTTGCTTTATTTAATTTAAATTTATTATTTTATTTTATTTTATTTAATAATTAATTTAATTGTTAAAAATAATTAATTTAATTATTAAAAATAATTAATTTACACTCATTTAATTTTTTAGGATTTAGTGGACTGAGCATTACATGTATACAGACATGATCCATTTAATTTAAACTCATTTAATTTGTAACTTAATAAAATAATTAATGTATTTAATTTTTTACTTATTTTTAATTATTTTTCAGTAACCTATACATGTAGATTAGTAACCTGACAATTGTTTATCATTTTTCAAAATGTAGTTTGTTTGCCATGGCCTTGATTCATTACACTGTGGTGGGAAAGTTCTTAGTAATGCATACATGACTTATTACAACAAAGACCCAATTAATTCATTTATGATTCCCAATGATATCTCATTTTGTGACTTAAAATTCATGATTTACGCATGCACTGGTTATAACCCAGAAAAGTGGAACTTGGAATTGGCAACCCGAGTTTGCAATGGAAACTCCGGAAAATATATCCTTGCGAAACTACTAGATGAAAGTACTTGGAGAGGGGTGTACGGCCATTTAAAGGCCACTGGAAATTTTATAATATAAATCTACGCCCGAAGAGTTCCAATAGAGCTAGGGGTTGGAAGTTCTGGCCAAAATTCAGTTGCGCCAACTTATATAACACAACGAAAACCATACACTCCCGTCGTTCCTCCAACACAACGAGAACCATACACTGACCCAGAAACAGACAGTCCCTACACTCCATCAACACCCTAATCATGACTTCAACCAATACTCCAAGTTTCATCCCCACCTAGACCGGTGCATGTGGCGTCTTTACTATTACCGCCACCAGAACCTTACCCCAGACCGGCACCAGTAGATGATGAAATTGGGTCGGATTTTAAAAATATTAATAAAATTTCAGAGGAAAATCTGCAAAGTGGGGATGAATTTGATGGAGAAAACTGGGACTTTGATCACCTGGAGGGTTGTGGTGAAGATGGTCCAGTTGAAACAGCTCAATTTGTGGCCCGATATGAGAATATACCGCTTAGTGGCCAGACTGATACGCACCCGTTCCCAAACTTCAATGATGTATCTGAGTTTAGAGAAGCAGATATTGGTTACTATGGGCAACAGATTGAGTACAAAAGTGAGCTGGCGTTAGACCAATATTTTAAAAGCAAAGATGATATAATTAAGAAGATTAGAGAGCACCATATGACTAAGAATCACGAGATTAGAATGAAGAAAAGTGACATGGATCGGATTCATGTGGCGTGCAAGGACCCGCGTTGTGATTACGAACTTAGGGGAAAACCAGCGGGATATGGAGATGCATGGGTTATAACGAGACAAGACAAGCCTCACACATGTAGGACTGAGTATAGAAGGACTGACAATGAATGTTTGACGGCATCAATCATTGCCGATGTCATTGAGAGAAACATTAAGAGAGCCCCCTATATAAGCATCCAGACGGTGGCAGACTGTGTTTTATCTGTGTATGACAATGTAACCCCGAAATACAACCGACTGTGGAGGGGTCGTGAGCTTGCAATAACCTGACAATTTGGGAGTTGGGAGACTTCATACAACTGGCTGAGACCACTGATGATGACAATTTGTGACAAGAATCCCGGCAATTTCTGACCAGTCCGATACAAGATAAAGAATCAGGAGAAATTATGAGACATGTTGTTCAGTTCAGGGCCATCACCTGAGCTTTTGGTCCATGCATTGCAGCGTTTCAGTACTTGAGACCAGTGATCAGCATAGATGCATGCTACTTGTCTGGGCGGTATGAGAGGAGGCTTTTGATAGCTTGCGGATATGATGCCAAGAACCAATTGTTGCCTATTGCTTTGCAATTGTGCAGAAGGAGGATAGTGAGAATTGGGATTTTTTCTTGCGGTGGTTGAGGAATGAAGTGCTTGGATATGATAAATTTGTTTGTGTTATATCGGACCAGCACAAGGAGATCAAAGCTGCACTGATAGCAGAATACGGATGGTCTCCAGAGCTTTTTATGCACAGGTTTTGTATGCAACATGTTGCTGACAACCTGATCCAGAACTGTAGAAAGAACAAGTGGTACGGATGGAGGTTCAGAGAAGGAGCAAAGAAGAAGAAGCCAAGAAGGTTGAAAGAGATGTTCGAAGAGTTTGCTCAGGTATGTCTAATTTATAAAGTGGGGATTAAATATTTTATAAGACTATTCTGAAAATGAAATAATATCTCTTTGTTTGTGCAGCTAAATCCAAAGTGTAATGCATTTTTAAGGAAGGTGGGCAAAGTACGTCCTAATGATGCGATGAAGCTGTCTAATTATGAGAAGATTTTCCAAACCTGTGATGGAGGATACCTGATTGGTATCATGACAACAAACGGCTCTGAGTCGCTCAACAATGTCTTCCAAATGAGTCGTAGAATGCCTGCGGTTTCCATAGTGGAGGATACGTTCTACAAGTGCAACAGATGATTTTTAGAGCGGCGACAGCTAGCAATATGGAACTTACTCACATAAGTTCTTGTACATTGTGACACGCGGTCCCAGTAACCAAATGGAATGTACTTGCAGAGGAATCTAATTAACTTCTATTCCTTACGCTCATGTTTTAGCTGTTTGTCGTGATCAAAATTAGTGCGAGGACCAATTTGTTGCAGATTGATGTACTGTGAACTATCTTGAAAGTACTTGGAGTGGGGTGTTTGTTCCCATTGGCAATATGCCAGAATGGCTCGCTAATACTGAAGCAAGAATTCCGAGCAAAGGTTGGATTAGGGTTGGGAGACGAAAACACATCCGTCATGTAATGACGATGGATGAAATGGAAGGTAGACAAAGAGGGCATAAGCCTCGCCGTTCCACTACCGATAGGCAACGAAGAGGTATGTAACATTCATCAAAAATTATATTTCTTTCCAATTGTACCAACTTACTAAGTAACAAATGCAAATGCAGAGACAAGAAACGCAGCAAATGCGTCAGAAAATGAGCGAGTTATGGTAGAGGAAAGTGGGTCCGGAGGGTCACAGCGTAGCACAGCTACAAGCCGTTTAGATGCATCTGCTATGTTTGCAGAAGCAATGGAAGAGGCAGTTGCCTTAGGAGAAGAGGCAGTTGGGGTGCAAGGAGAGCCATCTGGAAGCCAAGCAGGGTCATCTGGGAGCCAAGCAGGGCCATCTGGAACCCAAGCAGAGTCATCTGGTAGGCCATCTGGTAGGCCATCTTCTGGAACTGATTTGTTTCGCAAATTTAGTTTTAGGTGTGGTAGTAATAGGTGATTTATATGCATGTTGTGAACTTGTTTATTTAGATGCTGCTTTCAGAACTTTTTTATATGCAATTTGTGTGGACTTTATTTGCAAATTGTGTGGTCCTTTTTATTTGCAATTTGTGTGTACTTTATGTTTTGTACGAGACTCTGAATTGACTGCGAATTTAATTGTGACTCTGAATTGACTACGAGACTCTTTTTATTTGCAATTTGTGATGCAAGTCTCACTTGGCTGCGAATTTAATTGTGACTCTGAATTCTTTCTCACGCCTTCATCTTTAAAAGAAACAACACGTGACTACTAAATAAAAAGTAATTCTAATTTAATTAATAAAGCACAAACACATTAAGTCTAAACAAACTCTGAATTGATGAAATAAAGTCTACAAAATAGACAATAAAGAAACTCAAAAATTTTACAACCTAATTCATTCAACTACAATAATACTTCTTAGAACCCAGCTCAAATGCATCCAAAATTTAAACCCTACTAATACTACTTCTTAGAACGAGCCGATTTTGCCGGATCTGGATCAGTCACAGCAGACGAAGTGGTAGCCTTACTAGTATAAGTACACAGAACAAACTCATCGTCCGATGTTGGAGACTCTAGGATCAACCTTCTTCTTTTTCAAACCATAGCCGTAGGGATTTTCCACAAAGTTACCGTCTGAAATTTCATAACTAAGAAATTCCGGCTGTATGAATGATTAACATGTCTTTTTATCAGGGCATACTGGACACTTGTACCTTTTCCCCTCATTTTTACCTCTATCACTAATTGACCCTCCTCTCGCTATGCCATGATATGATGACTTACCTCGGTTGCTATTGTTCATCCTTTTGGCCCCTTCAAATATTGGTCTTTTCGTCTCAAAATCGTCTTCTCTTTCTCTCTGCCCGTTCCTCCATTTCTCTTCTGTGAGTTGAGTGAGTTGTGAGGGGGAGAGAGAAAGATGGATATTTTATAGGGTGTAAAACAAAAAAAAAAAATTAAGGGTACCGACCATTTAATGGCCGGTAATTAAATAAACAAGGTACCGGCCATTTAATGATCGGTATTTAAATAAATAGAGTACCACTCAGAAAATAACCGGTATGGATATTTTTATAATAAATGGCCAGTATCAGTATTTAAATAAATAGAGTACCGGCCAGAGAATAGCCAGTATGGGTATTTTTATAAATACTCAGAGAATCTGATTATATTAATTAATTTTTATTAAACTTTAAATATTAATAAAAATGTCGGCAGAATAAAGGAACTGGTAAGTGATGAGGTGTCATATGTCCTTCAGAAGTCAAATCCAAGAACTCAATAGAATACTAAATCGTTATTTTACAGGGACCAATGCGAATATGCGATGCACTCGACTCAGACCCTCTCAGGCCACACCGCCTCAGCTAACGAATAAACAAAAACCGACTCGAGACATCAACCTTTTCTGTCTCCCTCACAACTCTCTCCTTTCTCAGCTAGAAAATTCTTCCTCTCTCTCTCTCCTCTCTCTCTCTCTCTGTCTCGTTCTTATGGGCATCTCAGCGGAGCAGCAAAGAGAGCAGGAAATTACTTCAACGATGGAGGACTCAGCTGCAAATAATAGCAGGAAGATTAGGAAGCCGTACACCATCACTAAATCGAGAGAGAGCTGGTCTGACGTTGAGCACGATAAGTTCATCGAGGCTCTCCAACTGTATGCATTCTACAATCTACTTCCTTATCTAATTCTTTTTGCTTGATTATTATTGTGCGCTTTTTTGTGGTCTAATTTGGTGCTGTCGAGGAGTTGCTGTGAAAACCCCCTTCTTTTTTTGACATTCTGAGTCGTATTCAGCAGGAATTAACACCTTATTGTCAGTTTAAAGCGGTCTATCTTCTTATTTGGACATATATAGACCGTTTTATGTGATTTGGTAAATCTGATTTGGAATTTTTTATGAGTTTACTGGTGATATCGCCTTCTCTATTATCTGTTGTATCAGGTTTGGTCGTGATTGGAAGAAGATTGAAGCTTTTATTGGTTCGAAGACAGTAATTCAGGTATAGCTTAAAATACTTACTGATCTCACTGGACATAGCAATCAAGGTTTTAAGAAAAGACAAATTCATGTGCAGAAGGCCTGATACACACATAAAAGCAGCAAAATATTAGGGTTTAATTTTACATGCTTAACTATCAAAACACTTACGGGCATAAAATATGAATTTGGGACTTGTGAGCCTTTCATTTGTAATCAATAAAGATACAAACTCTTCAAATGATATTCTTACTAAATTATTTATTTTTCTAAATTGTCAGATTAGGAGCCATGCACAGAAATACTTTTTGAAGGTTGAAAAGAGTGGTACTGCTGATCAGCATCTGCCTCCTCCCAGACCTAAGAGGAAGGCAGCACATCCTTATCCCCATAAGGCCCCTAAAAATGGTATAATTTATTGTTCAACATTTTAATCACTCTGTTGTTTCATATTACGAGCAAAAAAATGACTAGCCATGTTTATAATTGATGTAATGTTCTATACCTGTTGATGATCGTATATAGCTTAATTGAGATATTTTCTTTTTGATATTGTTAATATCACACAGCGTCAACTCAAGTAGTATCACAAAAGGAAGCTTCTCTCTCTACCGGTGCATCTGACAATGTCAGAAGCTCTTCTCACTTAACCCATGCAGTGGATGGTTTGTATCTCTTCCTCCACAGATCTCTTTCATCTGATTTTGAATTGGATCTGATGTACTCATTTAAAATTAACTGTGGATGCAGGAGTGCTTATGGCAAATAACAGTTGTAGCAGCACTGACAGCCGTTCTGAAGCCACTGTCTATGACAATTATGTTCCTTCTCTTCGTGGTACTTCTTCTATCTTATTTCTATTAAAGAATCTTTAGTAGTCTATTAGTATGGTATGAAAGTGAATCCTTTTCTCAGCCTGAGCAGCATGTTCTCTAATTGAGGTTTATGAATACACCAGGCTTTAAAATGAGTAGAAGCATTAACTATAACACAATAAAACCAATTTAATACTGTACTGGTCAAGTTCCATAGTTGTTGACCTCGGTGGTATTGTGATGAACTGTTTGAGTAAACGGGAGAAAAAACAAAATCATAAATACTATCAATTAGAATGGCTCCGTTACTGACTGGCATGTACCAGTACTGCCTTGTTTGTACTAATGTTATATGGAATCAGAGAGAGTAACTTTGTACGTTGTTATACAATATTTACCCCATTTGTGATTGGCATGTACCAGTAGTAAGTGGTTTGCTCGTATCGTTCCAGATGCTCTTCAAGACATCATTTCTTCTTGTTGGTAATTATCTTGAATTTATATAGTTATTTGGCTAACTTTTCTCTGTTTTCTACTATTGGATGGTAATAGCAATGCCAGATTTTGCACAAGTATACTCTTTTCTTGGAAGCATATTTGATCCAGGCACAAGTGGCCATTTGCAGAAGTTAAGGGAAATGGATCCTATTAATGTAGAGACGGTTAGTTTGTATCATTGCTACAAATATTGAAACAAAATAATATATGCATTGTAGCCATCGCTTACTGTGAGCTTTTACATGCAGGTATTATTGCTAATGCATAACCTGTCTTTGAACTTGACTAGCCCTGAATTTGACCCTCATGTACGTTCCCTCGTCATCCTCTTTTAAAAGCTGTTTGTCGCTACATATGAAATTGCATAACATTGTATATATTCAATTGCAGAGGAGGTTGCTATCGACGTACAGTGGCTCAGAGCAGTTTAGATCAGGCAGCCCTGATAATCTTCTCCACCTCCGTCCCTTGTAATTTTTTCTTTTGTTTTCATTTATTAAAGCCACCTTTCTATCTGTTTTTCTTTGCCTAAAATTTACTTTGGGAGACCCATTGTGTGTTTTATAATAGTTTATAGTTTGGCCCGTGTTATGTAGCCCCATCATATATCTGACTGGTTAAATCCCCTCACCAAATTGTTGTCAATATACATATTTTATAGTTTGAAAGCTCTTTTCGATCTGGTTGGGCCTTATTTTAATAAAATATACTTTTCGATCAAGTGTGCTGTTGCACACTTTTGACCACTTATGCCAATTTTAGGGCTCTTTCTCACTCGGTGTAATGTTAGTTGTTAACCATTAACCAATGAACTATGGGAAAGAATTTGATATTGGATTTGTACAAATAGATTTTGACATCAGTTGCATTTTACATCTTTTTCAGGTCAAAATCAAGTGAAGCTGTTATCGGAAGTAAAATTTTGGTTTTGTGAGAAGTTTTTAGGCAGCAATCAGAGTGAATTTTGTGCGGCTTCCAGCTTCTTTTGACTAGTATGCCTCTATTATGTTTACTAGAAGTTCTTGACTCTGTAAATAATCAAAGCCTCTATTATGTTTTGTAAATCACCTCCCTGTTTTTAGTAAGAGTTTGATGTTGTCATGGATATTGCTTATATGGTAAATGTAATTGATGTATCTATGTATCGCTGTATGTGTGGATGGGTGTACGTATTTATGTGTGTGTATATATATATATTTCCATTGTTCAATGGTGAATGGATGTCTGTGGTGATGAATTAATTTACTAGCTTTTAAAAAAAGTTGAATTTGTTCTGAATGGTAGGTGCAAGGAGGGATAGATATTAGCACTGTATGGCCCTATGTACTGGGGTTGGGGATGGATGTATGTAGCTTGTGTATATGTAATACGTGTCTGTATTGTTTTGGTAGACTACGGCGGTACCACTACTAGCAGGGGTGTAGTTATGGTGTAGTTAGGATTTAAATCAGGGATGGGCAAAATATTTCACTCCGGCCCGCGCTGTTTGCATCTGGCTGATCGAGCTCCTGGCGTTGTTGATCACCTTTTCTTCACAAATTTGCCTTTTTTAGTTTCGTTGTTTTGATTCTTTTTTATGCGATCCGGGTTCACTGTACCGGACGAGTCACATGTACTGGAACGGAGAGCGATTAAGATGTAGAAAAAAAAAATCCGCGACTCTAGGCTTGGACTTAATGATGTAAAAAGTCACGTCGTGATTAAATACGTTACAATACGGTTCGGTCACGTATTGTGACTTGCGTGTCGCGGGTCATGACCATCTTTTGGAAAATTGGTATGGTAGATCAAGCGAAAGATTTAGTCACGGCACGTAGTTACATAAGTCACGCACGTGTGATTATGACAGTTAGGTCTTGATCGAATGGTGAATCTTGCATAAACTAAATTAAATTATGAAAATAATAGTTAAATGTGATCAGTAATGACAAATGTGACCAGTTACGTTTGGACAAATCACGTGTGGTCATATGGCGCGACTCATGTGCTGTGACCATTCACGTAACGTAACGTGATTGTCATTCCAAATTTGGACTGATCACAACATAGTACGTGACTCAAAGCATGGTGTGACTAATTACATCACATATTTAGATTGGGCTGCAACAAAATGGAGATGAAATTAGATTGTAGTTGAGAATTCGGATTTCATAAGGCAGGGTAGAATTTCATTTCAGAATGAGACAACAATCCAATTACATATGGAACAACTCTTTTTAGTTTTGTTTTCAAAATTCAGAGTAGACAAATGCCCGACCCTGTGCTACACTAGCTCCGTCACTGGCTACTAGTTTGCATTTGGAAACAATGTGTTTGTTAGTGTAATTATTACTTTGTTATTTTATGTTTCTGTTATTTATTCCACCAATGCTTTGTCACCATTTAATCCGGATTCTGTAAACAGATAATCATTTGCCGGAAGTTTTTTCTTATTTCGGATGAGCGAATTGACCTTCGTAATCTTTGCAAAGGCTACTTTGATTAAGCGTGTCCCAGTGGATGTATTTAAGTGATGAGTCTGATTCTTTGGTTTAGAAAGGGCATATTGACTAGGTAATGATTATCAGTTCCCTTTTAACGCTTATATTGCGTCTCTTGTGCATGTCTTGCAAATCTCAACTATTTCCCAGAAGATGGTGTTTGGGAATTTCAATGGTTGGGTACAACTACACAGGATTTAAATACCTCCATCATAAAAGAAATTACTCACTTTATTATTTTAATTGCGAGTCCTAATTCTCATCCAATAGTTTAACATGGAAAAGAGGCTTCTGAAATATATTAAAATGCATCCAATAGTTTAACGTGGAAGTCAAGCCACCAGTCCAACTATTTAATATCCACAAGGTATCTTTCATCTAAATTTCAAAGACATCACACACGAATAACATTACGTTTAGCACTAAATAAAAAATTCATTATTATTGTAGTTAGAGTTCACACGGACGCCTCTTCGAAAAATTTATGGAATTTTGGATCCACTCAAAGATTTGTTTTCCCATGACCAGCTTTGTAGGTTATTCTGTCTGGATCTTAGAAGAAAAAAATTAGAAAAGAAAGCTTAGAGCTGATAAAGAATATCTTTTTAGTATATTGTGTATCTTCTTTAGTGGCATTTTGAACTAAAAATTCATTATAATATCTCATTACTATATGTAACATTTGCAGAACGATTTTCTATCTATAAAATTTGCACAAATCTTTTATTTATAATATTCGAGAACAATTGTCTTTTTTTTTTGTGATTGTATATATGATCTCCGTTGAGTTACAAACTGTTGGAACTTAAGTTCTAAAAACTCAAAATTCCCTCTTCAATAAATTTATTTAAAATCTCCATTTGTGATATTTGAAATTTAGAGGGTTAAATTGAATATATATTTCTTTAATTAATGGTGAGTTATTTTTCTAATGACCACTTATTATTTTGTTAATGACTTTTACTGTTACACCTCTTCATGGCACCTTTATATGCCATGGTACGTTTCTTTTTCATTTTAAAATTATCATTAACCAATATTAAATCTCTTGACTGGATCTATATAACTACATAGATCCATTTCTGTTTGACATCGTATAATACTCATCCCTTTCTTATTTGGATACAACCCTCAATATTAATCCCTCCTATTTCATATGTTTGTTTGAATCTGAGAAATAAATGAAAAATTATAAAACCTTTTTTTGTTTACTCCCACAGAAAGTATCTTGAATTTATTCTCCATTTGTATTTTATTCCAATTAATTAAATTCTGATCTATGCTGGATATTGCAGAGTTATCGTTAGTTGCTTCCATGGTGCCTAAGAAGTTGACTACCCTGAATTATCTTGGTTGCGGTTCCATCTTGCACAGTGAGACGGAATACGCTTAAGGATAGTGCTTCGTATAATCTGAGTAACTCTATTTCAATTTAATTTATTTTAATTAATTCATAACTATCCGAATATTATGAAAATTTATCCCAACACAAACTGATTAAATTTTTTATATTTTCATATACGTCAGATTTTATATGTTTGTCCCAGATTACTAAAATCACTTGCTACCACAAATAACATGCTATATGTACTTATGAATGTACATGAGTACAGATTAATTAATTTGTTCTCAATTTAGTCGATAATATTTTGAGAACAAGTTATCCTTGAGTTCAATAATGCATTATTCTTGGAGTTTCTATATTAAATATGGAGTAGGGTTAAAATGCACCATTAGTTTTGTGCTCCAATCATGCTCCACATTCTTATCTTTGTTTCAAAGTCCGAACAATCGATCTGAACCGCTTACCATCATCTTCCTATTAAAATGTACTCGGAAATCAAATTTTATATTTTTTGGAACTTTTTTACTATATTTTTAGATAGGTACAAAATTATTGTTTTCAGAAGATTCTGAACCATCCAAAACAGTGATCTTGTACCTATCTAAAAAAATAGCGAACAAATTCAAAAACATATAAAATTTGGTCTCCAAGCACATTTTATATGAAGATCATGTTGAGCGATTCAGATCGATTGTTCGAACTTTTATAACAGAGAAAAAGACGTGGAGCATGGTTGGAGCACAAAATCAATGGTGCATTTTAACCCTACTCTTAAATATGTCATCACTTACAAATTATGTAATATATAATGAATGATTGAAATGTGTAATCATTAGCCTAACAAAGGACGAAATAACTTGCTGAGATGTAGACAGTGAATGCTATTAGTGCGATTGATATTGTTTCCATCAAGAGGGACACTAAATATATATTGTGAGAAGTTGACATATATAAATATATAATCATGATAGAAGACACAAGATGAATAAGCAATTATATATACCCATAATGCATATATGTCCTTGGATTTTTTAAGACAGCTCATACATAGACATGCTTGAATACAATGAATAGTGAAAAGAAACCCACATTATAAACGAGTCCGGCTAGTATGACATCGATTGTTATATGACATCGATTACAAAATTGATTGGATAGACTTCAAACGACTAATCCAAACCGTTCAAACCGATTTACTTTATGAGTGATGCGTTTACATGCAAAAAATTTATATTTTCTAGTTATTTTAGTATCAAATCAAGCGGTAAAAAATATTGAAAAATGAATGCATTAAAATTAACTTAAAAACTCACATATTTGACCGCTTGACTTGATACCAAATAAATTCAAAAAATTATAATTTTGCATGTAAACGCACAACTAATGAAATAGATTAGTTTGAACGGTTTGGATTCACTGTTTAAAGTCGATTAGATAGGTTTTAGAGTTGGTGTTATATAGACTGAAATGACACTGATGTTATAGTAGCCAGACTCATTATAAACCTTTGAAGTTATCAGCACTGAAGGGTTTTTTTTTTTTATGTCCATTGATGGGTGTACTGAAATAACTTTGTATGGGGTTTCTGAGAAAATAGTTTCAATTATAGCATGGGAATATAAGAACAAACAAGTGCAAAGGAATTGAGAATATATATTAGAAACAAATATGGAGCTTAATCTCTTCTCGACCAGATAGTGGTGAATTTTGTCTTTCTGCCGAGCAACAAATGTTCAATTTGCACGAAAGCTATTATTAAAAAAAAAAAACAGGGAGCAGGATTGTTAGTTGTTCATGTTTGCATACTTCTTTCCACAGAGGCTGACAAAAACACTTGAACTTTACATTGCCATATGTCAGAAGGCTAAAGTTAAAAAAGATCACAAGGGAGCATTTCCGTAGGTCAATGGCTAGCATTTACTGGTTATTTAGTGCTTCAATCCTATAAATTATAAGGGTTTGGCAATTTCACTATTCAATCAAATTCAATACCAATCAGAGCTCAAAAGGTACAGATATTAATTGAAATACAATGAATTTTTGTTTCTACTTTTAGCAATTGTTGATAGTACAATAGCTTTTTTTTTTGATAAACTGATAGTGGCTATCAGCGTGTATACAGTGAACAAAAAGAAAAAACAACAACATCATTCAAATAGTTACAACAGAATTATTAACAGTATTAACAGTATTGTAACCACATCTTGGCCTCCCGCAACGTGATAGTACAATAGTTAGATAACATCATGTTCTTGAGTTCGTACAGTTACAATCACCTTTTTATAGAGCTTTCAATTAATGACCAATTACCCCCTCAACTTAATACTTCTAGTGTTTGAAATAACACCGTTACCTCTTTGTCATAAAAAAATGTGTTTATTTATAAAATTTTATGATTTCCTTATCTTGTCTCAAATATTCTGCTACCCGGTATATGCAGAATAAATTGTTATACGTTGTTCCGTTATATAGGCTAAATGTGATCTATTCTTCCGCAAGAAATAAATATCCAAAACCAGCGAAAAAAATGTTCATTTATAGTTAAGTAACAACATACTAATATGTATTTTAAAGTGGGATATACAATGGTGAGGAGACAACAAACATTTCTCAAAATTTATAAGATAATTTAAATCCGAGAAACAAGGGGATCAAATAAAACTATACGCCAACCAACTTATCTGTACATTGGGGTTTGAATTAATGATGTCACTTACCATTGGGTTCCTGGCCTCCTCTAACTGTTTCTCTCCGCCACCCATTAAAAAAAATGGCATACCATACTCCCATGAAAAATTAAGTTATAAGATATCCAGGCAGTATTATGTTGTCACAAATTGCACCTCGGAGAAAATCAAGAAAAACATATAAACTACTGTCTCCTCATTATTCCGAATGCATGTATTTAGTCGGTTTATTTCTGTACTTAACTTTTTTTTTTCTCAATATTTTACTTTGAATGTACGAGTTCGGTCAAAATCATTGGACGTATGCATTTAGAAACTATAGCAAACTTATCAAACAAATATTTTATTGTTAAAATTTTAAAGATCCGGATTAATTAAATAAATTCAAAAGGACCAAACTTCAACGTTAATAAAATTCAGGAATAACAGGATTTTTAAAATCTCTAATCCCAACCATGCTAAAATCCATGCATTGAAGCAGGTCAGCAGGTGGCCTCTTAATTTGTCAATTGTCATATAATATAAAAGATTATAAGTTAAACAAATAGTAAACCGTACATATGGTGCATGTAGCATCTAGACTCATCATCTGGATAGACTCATCATCTGGATAGATACAAACTACCTTGCGGTCCCTTCTGACTACGCTAAATGATTTTATATTTTATGATACTAGTAGTGTGAAAATATGCACCGGTATCCTCACACTATTGCATATTATCATTGTGTCATGATTAGTGAAAGTTCAGTCCTTTATAAAGTTTCCAAGTTTAGAATGAATGGATATGCATCTAATTTTCTGATGACATCTGCTGCTGTACATCTGCTGCACAGCAGCACATGGAAGGTAGATAGGGATTTTCTCAGCTTCAAAATCTAGCAATTGTTACCAGTTCTATTGTTGCATGATAGAGGAAACAGATGACATGAAGATACATCTTTTCTAAAGCCAGTTCATTTGAAAAAAAAAAGATAATAATAAATAATCCAACAATTAACTGGGACAAATGGAATACAAAATAGAGAGAAAAATAATTCATAGTGGTTTAACATCTAGGTTAATGTGTTCATGTTTAGCATTGGGGTTTTACATACCCCTCATTACATATAATTATTTAGCTACAGCAAAAACTACAGACCCTAATTCTCTAGATTGGGAATTAAAATGAATAACAAACATGAGAAATATTACAAAAGAGGGAAAAGAAGGGGCAAGGAATGTACTTGGTCTCCCATTTGTACTTCTATTCCATCTCCAAAAGGAATAATTTCAGGTATCAAAAAAGCACCAGCATTCTAAAAAAGTTCTTATTTCTGATAACCCTATTTCAATACACTACTTGAAATCTAAGATCAATCCAGATCCTATCTTTGCAAACGTAGATCCTAAGCTGACAATTTGAAGGATTAAATTATGATAGTTTAAGTGTGAAACTAACTTTTTGGAGACGAAAAAATGAAACATGTAAATGGGAGAATAGGTTTGATTCCCTCCAAAATTAAGAAAAAAAAGATATAGAGCATTCTAACTAGACACCAGACTACTTGCACTTCATTACCTAGAAGAAAAGGCTAGACTCATTTGTCCTTTGATCAGCCACCTCTTGGCCATGGCCATGGCTCTCTCCTTCCCCTTCCTCTCTCTCTTCATGCCTCTCCTCTTCCTCCTCATCTTCATCCTCTCCTTCAATCCCTTCTCTATCAAACTCACGTGAAGAACCCATTTGATCCAACGGCACAACCACTGCATCAAGCAGCTCTGAACCACCTTTTGCCACCTCAGCATCCCCGGTCGGGTTCACAGAAGGAGAACTTGGTGAATACATATAGCTACTAGACTTAGAATAGAGCTGGTCTAATTGTTGGAAGTAGGGGCATGTCTTGGAATGTTGTGGCCTCTTCTTGCCACTCTCCTTGGCTTTTCTAAAGTACTTGTTTATGTTCTCCCACTTCTCCTTGCACCGCTTGGCGCTCCTTCGGTACCCCAGTGCCGTCATCCTCGTACTCACCTCTTCCCAAAGAGGACCCTTCAAGCCGGTTCCTGGAATCTGGCCTCAAGCCCACTTCGGACCCTAATTAGCGCCTGAACCTCAGTCTTCGGCCATCTACTTGTGTTAAACCCTAGACCATTACCTGCACTAGCATTCCCTAGATCCTGGTTCTCTGACATATCCACCACATGGGTCGAGAGCATATTGTTGGCATTATTTGTTGCATCACCTCCGATGCCGGTGACGTTGAGATCGGGGGGGTTTGTAGGGAGATTGATTGTCTCACCAGTGATTTTTTCCAAGAAGGAGACAATGGCAGCCTCCCGCGCAGAAGCAAGGGCTCTCTCTTGTGCTCGTGCAGTAGCCTCCCGGGCAGCCTTCGCTGCTTCCTGGAGCCTCCAAGATTCCTCCCGACTAGCGCGTTCCTGCTCTCGCCGCTCCATGGACTCTAGGAAACGGTTGTGCAGTGCCTCCTGGTGGTCTACAAGCTGCCGTACTAGCCGTTCAAAAAAGGCAGCCAAGGAGCTCAGCCTACGCTGCCGCCGCCTCTTCCTCCTCCCTTCCCCACCGCTTTTTGACGCTTTCTTCATGGGTGTGGCCTCCTCTCCCGCTGATGTTTCAGTACCCGTGGGAGCCATCGACATGTCACCCACTCCAACCGGCTCATTGATGAGAGGGTTCTCATCCACTGTCAAACCAGAACCAGAACCAGTACCGGTCTGATTGCCCATGCCTGCGCCAGGGCAATCAACTCCATCACCCCCAGTTCCACTGGCTCTATTCCCACCAGCACTGCTAGAACCACCAGCAACACTGCAATCACCAAATCCGGCACTGCTTCCCGGCTTGTAGATGGCCTCCAATTCACTAAATAGCTTGTAATTGTTTCCATTGTCGGCCTCGAGCCCCTTTTTAAAGTACTTGGCTGGAGGCGGTGGTGGCGACGGCGGGGCTGTGTCGGGCTCCTTATCCTTGCACCTCTTGTTGTTACTACTTATGAAGTCTATATCCAAAGGCCTCCTATAAATGTAATTTTATAGAATATAATTAAGTAGAGAGTGCATAAAGAAAGAGATAACAATTAATTCTGAAAAGTTAATTTATGCTACTAAATATTGGCCAGGTTTTCCCTTTTTCTATCTGCTATACCCTGTAAAATGTAATGAACTCTTAAAAGCAAGTCATAGGAATCAGGTGTCTCTATCCCCATTTCATCATTTTGCAATTATTACCACATCAAATACAATAAATTTGCAATGAAGCACGCATTAATATGAGCTTCTTATAGTACCTATATTGCTCAGTTTGAAAATATATAAAGTTCACTAAGTTTGCCTAAAATGAAAATTATGAAGTTTGAACTACCCCTCTTCTTCCGAGTTAAAAAAAAAAATCAAAATCAAATAAAAGAGCTGTACCAAATTCAGAATGCAATTGTTAAAATTCAGGTTCAAAACTTACCAGCTCGGCTCCTTAATTGCGGACTCCTCTTCACCGGTATGACCACCTCCACCTGATAACATAACATCATCCTCCCCTGTACCACCACAGCTTGTACCAGTATCAACTGCCAGCTTAAAACCCATAGCTGCATTCAAAAAAGACGGTGTTGCATGGGTCCTGCCACCGCCGCTGCCCCCACTGTGCCCGCCACCACCGCCTGAATTCTCCGGGCCTGACTCTGGATCAAGCCCCAGCTGCTGGTGCACCATCAACCTCGTTCTCTCATGGTGGTCTTGTTGAGAATGTTGTGTGTGGTTAAAGAGCTGGAAATGGTGGTGTACATGGTGGGACGGTGTGTGGTGGTGTTGTTGGAACAGCTGTTGCGTGAAGGGGATATGGGAATGGAAATGGGAGAAATGGGGTTGGAGAGAAGGAGGTGCCACTGTCCCAGACAGGTTCGGAGCTTGCTGCGCAAGAGACGGCGCCGTCTGAGGTGCGGCGGAGGAAATGGAGAAGAGAGAGGAAGCGTCAACCATGAATTGTGGGAACTCTGACACGCCCCCTCCGTACCCTTGTTGCATCTTTGAGTAGAATTTTAAAACTTCCGAAGGAGCTTTTCGTTAATTGGTCGGAAATTGTTGAAACTGACAACTCTTTCTAATCCTACCCCTGGGTTATACTGTTAGCTGCCATGCTTGGAGGTACTGCACTGGGGATGACGAAGGGGTGAAAGTGCAAGAAGGGGCTCAGAGTTTCAAGTAATTACGCGCTGGTGTGTAAAATTGAGGTTTCAAGGTTGTAGGTAAAAGGAAAATTGTTCAGACTTGGTAGTATTAGAATGTGTTCAACTCCGGCCTTTGGGTTTGGGGTTCATGCGCGTGGATGGAAGAAGAACGTTGGCTAGAGAGAGATAAACTTGTCTCACTCTCTTCTCTTACTAGAATGCTTTAGCCAGTGTGGTAGACTTTTGTCAAATTGACCTCCTACTACAGTCAAATTATATAACTATCCCTAAAGTATCATAATTTGCGGTTGGCGTACTTTTTGAATACTGTCATGCCACTGAACTTAGAGAGCAGCTTGGTCCGATGCCCAACGGACTCAAATTTGAGTCCGATAGATTTCGGAACCATTCAATTTGCTTTAAAATTTGTGCGCACGAATTTTAAAATAGACGCGAAAGTTGTGAATACAAATTTTAAAGCAGATTGAATGGTCACCGAACCCATCGAACTCACTTTGAGTCCGATAGACATCGGACCCAAATTAACCTCCTGAACTTATAGTTTGAGTAAAGTAAATCGACTCTGTCATTTGGGTTTTTTCAATGCAAAAGAATTGACAGCTTGTAGTTATGTATTGTTATCTAATATAAACTTATATATTCTCTAAAATCACATAACCAAATAAAAAAATATCATCTAAAAAGCCAATGAGTGTGTTATCAATAAATTTTCAATTTGATAAGTCGGTTGGGTTTATTTGACTCGATGATTCATTTAAAAAATTTCATAAGTCGAACTTTTTACCTATTAGTCTCTTTTAACAATAGGAAAAAAAAGCATAACACGTCAAACGATCAAATATTAGTATTGTTATATTACACATATTAATAACAAGATTCTCAATTTACCACTTGTTTAATTCTTACATTCTATAAATTAAGTTTTTATTACTAGTTCGATTCAACCAATTTAAACTTTGGCTTATATATTTCAGCTTGTAAGGGGCTAATTGGAAAAAAGGACCATAGAAAGGTGGGGAAGGATGGTAGATAGAAAGGTTAAAGAAATGGTACAGACCATGACGTCAGCATGGGGATGAGCAACTACTGGCACACACGGCATTTGTTTTTGCCACCGGCAGTGATCACGTGTTTGGCACGTGTGAAAGAGGTGAAGAGGAGAGGAGGCCAGCCTTGGGAAATGCCATTGCTTTGGTTCTTTCTGAGTTATAGGTGCTCCTATGTATTTCTTTACTTGCATAGCAAGTACGGTTCTACTAATTATATATCCGTATCTTTTTTATTAATAATAATAATACGATGCTCCGTTGTTTGACTCACAGTTTTTATAATACGATACTCCATTTTTTTTAAACAGTAATCATCATTTCAAAATTAAGAAAAATAATCATCATTTCATTCGTTATGTTACGACTTCAAATTCATGATTTAAATAAAAAATCGTCAACTTAATGGAGTGACATCTCTTTTAAAAATGATGCATGTTTAATTTTTAAAAATAACATCTAAGAGATGTTGAAATATACCGAAACTCTTTAATAAAAAATAATAATAAAGCATGTGTAGGCCCGGCTCAGTTGCTAGGCCCCAAGATCTAAGGGCGCTAAAAGAAAAAATTAGTTTGTATATATTAAAAAAAATTAATTTGTATATATTAAAAAAATAAAATATTAGGATCCAAAATTCTATATATAAAGGATCTAAACATTTTTCTATAAATAGGTATATCTATTGGCGCATCAATAAAAAAAATTGTATATATAAAAAATGTTCAAACTTTTCTCCCAGGACTCAAAATCTTCAGGACCGGCCCTGTGTAAAAGTTATGTGATATTGTAATTTATTTACCAATGAGAGTGTATAATTTTATATGGAGGAATAACAGATGGATTAGTGTTTTAAATAGTAACACTATAGCATTTTCGGACTTTAAACGCTAAGTTATGAGATAAAAGTGCGTTATTTCAGCTACGACCGCTATAACACGTAGCGTGTAGTGCAAATAGCGTTCGTTATGCTACATGGGGTTTTATTTCAAGATCAAAACTTGAAAATTTCTTTTAAAGACTAAATTTTTTCAAGGCACATATTGTTTTTGCTTTTAAATAGAAAAATATATATAGTTTATGTCATGATGTTTAGGTGATTTTGAATAGAAAAAATATATAGCTTATAATATTACTAGGGATATTTTGACTAGGAAGGAATTTGGACTTTGCACCGGTTCAATATGACTATTATAATTTCTTAATAAATTTTGCGTTACTGATTGCTTTATGACGATAATTGCTATTTAGAACCTGGGGATGGATACATTCATATACTACATATGTTAATATAAAATAAAACTTTAGCAACACGAGTAATATAATTTTATTCACTAATTACGAGCGTATAATTTTATCCAAAGGAAGAACAAAGGAATACATTCTCATACAAAGAATTAATGTTATAGAAAATCTTGATAGCTAACGTGATCTTAAAAATGCGATGGAACAAAATCTCATCGAGTCGCTATCAAACGTATTTCTAATCTAAATCATATATTTCATTTGAGTATCATGTCTAATTATGTTGGCTAAGTATCAAGATTTTCTCAATAACAACATAAGAATTCAACGAAAAACAAAAGTACGTTGTACCGTAGCGTAGCAACAATAATAGCAATAGCATGATAGCTAAGCTATAAGCAAATAACAATAGCATAGGAGGTAGGCAAATTCAGACTAAGAGAGGTCCCGTACAAAAAAAGGGTATTTAACTATTTAAAATTGAGGTAGTCCTAGGTCACTGGAATGGGTACAGAGATACGCTTCTACTGGATCATTGGCTACTCCATTACGATTAAAAAAAAAATACATCGACGGGACTTACTGTTCCTTCCGAAACACCGAGCACTGTAGATGACCAGTAGGAGTGGCCCACGCCGTGTCAAATCATTAAGTCATCGATTCCGTGAGTACATGTCGCGGGATAATTGGTGCGTCGGGTTACCGTCTGGATCTATAGAAATGTCCTGCTCTAGCAGCACGGGGCGGGCACCGCGCCTACGTGGGTCACGTCGTGTGGGGGGCGTTTGCATGAAACGGATCTCTTGTGGCGAATATATTGAAGATAAGCGTGTTATATATCTTGGCCGTTTGCAAGAAATTTGGGTCCTAAAGATTTATTATGGTAATAGGATGTTGCTTAGTTTTGTTAAACATTTATTTTAAAAATTCTTTTATGTCACTTTGTCTTGAAAAAGATGGAAAAATATTGATCCAATTGAATTGATTAATTGGAATAACTGTTGAATAAAATTTCACTAGATGCTATATCGAGAGTCTCTTTTTTCTTTTGTTAGACATCATTGCTGGTAAACTATATACAGATATTGAAGTCTTCAGAGCATGCGATTGTTAGATAAGGGAATATATGAACACATAACACAAAAGATTCTTTTATATATGAATGAAATCGTGGTATACGTTTTCTTTTAAAAGAAAAATCTTTTATATTTGCCTTACAACGTAATTAAAATATATTGATTAGTAATAGTGTGGTTAACTATAGAATTTTCAAAATATTAAAAAGCTACTCTAACTTGAACTATTTAAGTTCTTGATTTTCAAGATAAATTCAATCTCATCTAACGAAGATAACACAGTTGCGATATTAATTAATGGAAAAAATAATCACATTTTAACTTTGCTAGTAATCTTTAGAGCAACTCTAAACATTTCAAATTAATTAATTCGCAATCTATCTTAGTCGTCGGGTATATGTCTAATACTTTAAATTTAAATTTTGGTAAGTTCATAAAATAATGTTATTTGTTTTTAAGTCGTAAGAAATATATAAGTTGAAGAGCAAAGCATGAGTGTAATGTGCTCACTAAGAGGGTTAGATTCATGTACTTCATGAGTGATGCATGTACATGCAAAATTTTAAAAATTTCGAATTTATTTGCTACAAGATCAAGCGGTCAAAGAAATGAAACTTTTTATAAGTTATTTTATAAGTTGTTTTATATATTCATTATTTCTTTGACCGCTTGATCTTGTAGCAAATAAATTCAAAAGTTTCAAAATTTTGCATGTACATGCATCACGCATGAAGTACATGAATTTCAATGGTTTAAATTCGCCTTTTGAAGTCGATCTGATTGTGCTCACCAAACCCTCTTGGTTAGCACATCACACCATAACTTTGCTCTAAATTGAATATATATGTTCAATGATTTTTTTTCTTACAAGTAGGAGTGAGACACCAAAGACTAGAAATCCTGGCCACAGTTATCCTACGCTGCTTTAATTTTTGGGCTTGCGTGATAACTTTCAAAGCGTGGGGCCCAGGAAGAAGTGGGCCCAGGCAAACCGACACGTGTCAGTGGTCCTGGATGCCACGGCCAACTGGTGCTGCTGGGGTTTTGCAGGGAGAGAGTAAAGAGGGGTTATCTTCTCAGACTCAGACATGGCTTTTAGCCTCTTGCCTTCTTTCTTCATCTTTCTTTTCTCCTTTTTAAGTTTTGGATTCTTCCATCTTCCATCTCTCTCTCCTCTCTCTTAGCGGCGACTTGTCAGAACAATGATTTTAGAAGATCTATCGTGCCATAAGGTTCATGTTGCATGGTGAACCTATTTAGGCTACAAACATGTTATGTGATTGACATGTATTTTATATGAATTTTCTAATTCTTTGACTCAACTGAAAATAATTATGTAAATTTTTTAATTAATTAAATTATATTTCCACTTCATATGAACATTTGAAATTCATAGTAGAATTATATTTTTGGGTTTGGTGTTTTGTGTAGTTCCACTAGTATTAAATGGAGCTATCTCCTATTTTTTTTTTTTTTTTTTTTTTCAAAATGTATATATTTATACATGATTTTTTATATAGCCTATAATAGAATATTACAAATACTATGAAATTTCATTTTTATTCTTGCTAAGAAAATTTTATATAATTAATCTTATTTGTGTTTGACCTCATAATTTAAAAATCTGATTCTGCACTAGGGTGTTTTAGATCATAGTAACAAGATTCTGCAAATTATTTGAATTTGAGTTGTTGGCGAATCAATTCGTTTATTATTTGGTATATCTTCATTATTCGCGAATTATACGAATTATACTGAGATTATTATCTAGACCAAAAAACTTCCTAGTATATATGTTTTGTTTCTCTCGTGGAACCAAGTTCTTCGGTCCGGACTCAATGTATAATTCTGAATTAATCTCGAATCACGAACTTTTTATCCTGTCGAACATTTTCTGAATCATTAAGTTGTCAATATGTTTAGATTAGTAAACCTCATTGTGCCATGCATTTCAAGTTGGGTATAATTTATGTCGGCTCTTAGCATTTTGAGTATAAAAATATAATGAGAGAGAGAATGCGAGCTTAATTTGGGAGAATGGCGTAGGTAATATGAATTACATAAACATAGGATACTTGCCCATGATAGCGGATTTTTTTAAAAACAATAATTAAAATAATAAAAGTTAAAGAAACGACATGATTACGGTGTTTGTTATAAAAACAACAAAAACCGAATAGACTATTCGGTTAAGGGTTTTTTTTGCTTTACCGAATAGCCTATTCGGTTTACAGGGCAATTTCTTCAGTTTGTAGGGCAATTCGTCTCAGAAAATCCATGAAATGGCTTAACCGAATAGCCTATTCGGTTTTTTTTTTTTAACCGAATAGGTTTTTTTTTTTGAGCTTACACAGTAAAGAGCAAAATAAAGAAATCTAATACTAAAAATTTGATTTTTTTTATTTAAACTATTTTGATTTCTTTTGATATATAATTAGCATATTTATACTAAAATACGCTAAATTACTTGAAATTATGTTGAATTACACTTTATTAAGTTTAATTACATAAATTACATTACATTACGCTAAAATACGGTAAATTACGCTAAATTACATATGAATAGAGACGATATCTTCACTGAAAAGGCGAAAAACGACGGCGAAACTTCAAACGGTCATAAAACGGCGCTCGAGTGTCCGATTTCAGCAAATGACTACTTTTCGGAAAGCTTGCGAAAATGCACATGCGTCCGTGCTAGCTATGCCGAATTTTGAAATTCAGAATCGCCAAAAAACTAAGGGAAGAGCCTCAAAACTTGAGTTGAAGTTTCCGATTAAGATTTTCATTTCTATTATTCAATCCAAGTAGCTCAGTAAATTAGTTACATAATGAACTTGTAGAATACCAATTTTTACTATTTTCAGAATTTTTTTAGTATTTTTTATGATTCATGAAAGATGGCACAGAATCAGTCTATTTTAGCGTAATTTTGTGTAGTTTAGCGTAATTAGCAGAGTTATTGTAATGAAACATAATTTATTGTAATACAGTGTAATTCAATATAATTTCAAGTAATTTAGTGTATTTTTTGTTGTTGCTAATTATAAATCAAAAGAAGTAATCTAACAAATAATTTAAACAAAAAATTCAAATTTTTAGTGTTAATTTTTTTTATTTTGATCTTCTTAGTTTCTCTAAAAAAAAAAAAAAAAAAAAAACCTAAACCGAAATGGCTATTCGGTTTAGGCAAAAAAATCCCTAAACCGAATAGCCTATTCGGTTTAGGGGGTGTTATACGAAAAGTTACACAGTGCAGAGATTTGTTCCTGTGAAAATCTGCTTAACCGAATAGCCTATTCGGTGAAGCAAAAAAAAACCACTTAACCGAATAGGCTATTCGGTTTTTTCTGTTTTTATAACAAACTCCGTATTCATGTCGTTTCTTTAACTTTTTTTTATTTTAATTACTGTTTTTAAAAAAAATCCCATAATAGCAACATTAGCAAAATATTATGCGGTCTGGAAAGTGGGGATCTAGACTTTAGAAAAAAGACATCATGCACATCGTTTATGACTTGTGAAATTACGCACCTAAAAAGTAGCCTATATATAATTCTAGGCTAAAAAGTACTTGGTACAATCTGACAAAAACGCTCTGATTGTGATTGGGATTGCTTTACTCAGGGAGTTGCTCTCCTATCTTATATAAATCTGAACTATTAATCTTGAATGAATGAGATGCAGGGTGTTTACCGTTAGGTTCGGTTAAAAAAAAACAGGTAAATTAAAATTTTATTCGGTTTTAAAAGTACAATAGAACCGATTGAAATAAACTTATTAATCAAATTAAAACCGAACTGAATGAACCGAACTAAATTTTGGTTTGTTCAATTGACTTGGTATAAGAAGATTATTCATAAAAATAAATATTTTTTGTTAATTGTTGAATTTTATAAAGTTGGATTTAAAATCTTTCGGTCTAATCAGTTTTGAAACCGAACCAAGCAATATATATTATGTCGTAAATTTTTATTTGTTTTAAATGTTTGGTTCAGACAGCGGACATGTTTAAACCGAACTGACAATTAAACCGGTTTTAAAAATAAACTGAACCAATCCATTTAACCGGAAAAAGTGGAAAATTACAATTCAATCTAACTCTTTCGATTAGTTTAAAACTAATTAAATCGGATCCGATGATCGAACACCCTAATCAGACAATCTAGATGAATTTTGAATGTATATCGATTAGTTTGTAAAAAATCATACTTCCATCTAAATTGTTTGATCTAAAATTAATGGTTGAAATCTATGTCAACTTCTCACTAAATTCTCTAAAATAGTAGAGAAGTTTCCAAGTCTATAGACTTATCTTATTTTCTTAAAAAAATGTATTTGTTTGGAGCGAAATAAAAGTAACAAAATGGCGATAATAATTAATTATCTAACATAATTTAGTGTTTACAAAAATCCACCAAATTAATATGAGCAAAGCTAAGGTGTGATGTGCTCACCAAGAGTGTTTGGTGAGCACAACTCCAAAAGTATATCGGATCGGCTCCAAACGGCGAATCAAAACTGTTGAAATTCATGTACTTTATGAGTGATGCATGTACATGCAAAATTTTACAAGTTCTGAATTTATTTGCTACAAGGTCAAGCGGTCAAAGAAATGATAAAAAATGAATATATAAAATAACTTATAAAATGTTCATTTCTTTGACCGCTTGACTTTGTAGCAAATAAATTCGAAATTTTCAAAATTTTGCATGTACATGCATCACTCATGAAGTACATGAATTTCAACGGTTTAGATTCTCCATTTGAAGCTGATCTGATATACTTTTGGAGTTGTGCTCACCAATCCCTCTTGGTGAGCACATCACACCCTAGCTTTGCTCAATTAATATATATGAAATCTCTTTAAATTATTGTAAATTACAAAATTACTTTCCAAAAAACGAGCTTGGTGAACCGTAGACTTAGTGCAGTAGTACGAATTTTATCTCTCTGCTAAGAGGTCGCAATTTAATTCTAGAAAATAATATCTAAAAGATGTTGGTTATCACTTATAACGAAACTCTTTAATAAAAAAAACTTGGCATTAGTGACGCCATTTCTTTCCAAACAATAACCATATACTGATATACTATCTCATAATTCGAAACATATATATCTCTTTGTATTATTCAAAGAGATCCTGCTCTTTCAAATTTTGTTTTTGGTTTAAATTTAAGACTATTTTCAAAACATGTAATACTTTACAATATCTCTAATATGAAGTTGCCTCAATTAATTTTATGAATTTCGATTTTCAAACACAAAAATTAAGTTCGTCATTTCATATTAATTCCTCCATTTATTACACCGGTTTCAAAGATACTCTAAGGGTTAGATTATATTATTTACTTTTGTGAAAAAAGAAGAAGCAAAGAATTCATTTCAAATGGGTCGCTAGTTAGAGGTCACAAGATTCAAATTAGATCTCATGACAAAAACTGTGATCAGTTGCTATTAAATTTTCTGATTTCAGAAAATTACGTCTAACATAGCTTTCTTATTAAATATTTTTACGTGAAAAATCGTAGGTTTGATATATATTCAGCACTAATTGGAGTTTGTAAAATAAAATTTCACCGAAGCAGAACAAAAAATATATATTTTTTTGTCGAGTGTGCATTTTGAAAAAATGTATATATATAAACAAAAATAGAAAAAGCTTTTGTGAGGGATAGCTGTGCACGTGGGAGGCATGGAAAAGGAAACAAACAAAAGGGGTTGGCCATTTGGCAACGCTTGTATTAATTCTCTCTCAGACCAAACAAACTTGACTCCTCTCCTTTCAAAATGGTCCCATTCAATTCCCCCCCTTCACTATCCATGTATCATGAATCCATTCCACACTCACATCCATGCTTATCCCTGCCACTGTCGCCTCTCAAATTATTGCTTCTAGGGTTCCAAAAAAAATTGACGAATATATATACCAATTATACTAATTAATTCATTTTTCATAGTTATGATGTTTCTGGTATAGTTACCACTTACCAGCTGTCAGGTTCCAGATGTACCTTCAGTATATATTGGAGTTGTTTCAAGGCAGATATAGACCCTCTGTTTTAGATGAGTTTTAGGATATTATCAAATTAGGTAATATTGTAATATTTGCAAGAGCATTGTTACAAAATAAAAAATGACAAATGAGAAGACAGATGGCAGTTATTTGTTTTGTGTTGATTGTGTGGAGAAGAAGCATGCATCATTTTTCTATATACAGACATGGTTAAGTCACTTGTCAATAGTAAGTTGTTTCTTTGAAGGGTAACGCATCTGCCATTGAGTGATAAACTTTCTATAATATCTTGTTTCATTTATTTGGAGACAGGATATTTTATTTAAAAAAAATGTAGATATGTAAGGAACAATTACATAGTGAGTTTGTAGGTTCTTGGATTTGGATTTTTATTCCGTGTGATATATGTTTTCATTTATTTTTTTATTGAAAATAAATTAAAAAATGATAACTGGATTTTTATTTTACACATAAAAATATAAAATAATATGAATACTTCACTATTCCAAGGGCAATTAATACTTCATGTATAACCATAATTACGAAATCATATAAATATTCATGCATGCAACTGTGAAAACTGAAAACTGAAAACAATTAAAACATTAGAATAAAACTAGCTAACAGTAAAAATTAATACTTTCTCTATGAAAGATAAGGAAACCTGTGATGTGTGCACAAGGATACGCATGACATTATTAACCTTTTTTCAGTGACATTCAAAATCATGTGCACAAGGAAGTATTTTTGTAGCAACTTTATGTTGGTTGTTAGATTGGTTATACATCATATACCCTTGCATCCTAACAACCAACCAGTACTTTATACGGATCCTCAACAATTATGAAAATATAATTAACTTTCTTATATTTTCCTTTCCAAATATAAAATTGTTTTGGGCTTTTTCAATAACGGAAAATTCCAGTACGAATAACATTTTTAATTATTTATTGAGTGAGGCTACGGTACTATGCATAGTACAGATTGGATCCATGCTACGGCTCAATATTTGAGTTTTCAAAATCCTAACGGTCGATCCAAACCGTTCAACATGATTACAAAATGAATATGTACTTGCAAACCAAATTTTACATTTTTTCAATTTTTTTTACTATTTTTTTAGATAGGTAGAAAATCACTGTTTTTGGATGGTTCAGAATTTTCAGATCAATTGATTTTCTACCTATCTAAAAGAATAGTAAAAAATTCGAAAAAATGTAAAATTTGGTTTGCAAGTACATATTCATTTTATAATCATAATGAACGGTTCGGATCGACCGTTAGAATTTTAAAAACCCAAATATTAAGCCGTAGCACGGACCCAACCGTACTATGCATAGTACCGTAGCCTCACTCTTATTTATTTGTTTTTCCTTTAAAAGAAAATTATTTATTTGTTTAGTTATTACTGCTGCTATTCCTTTGTGTTAGATAGCTCTGAGAATTCATTCCTGGAAATATTCTTACTTTAAATTTGTGCAACTCTTATTCTGGCATTGCATTATTTCTCTGAACGATACCATGCATGTGAAGATCAGATGTGCAGCTAGCACTCATGATAACTACCCCTATTGGTCGACTCAATTCACGAAAAATTTAACAGTTTTTTGGAACTAATTTAATTTGAACTTGCAATTCTGCAAAAGAACATTATCTTTGTCGGCTGGCGTCCCTGCTCCTAATTTAGGTAGACCAATAATCTTCTGTATACGTACCGTTGCTTTTAATTAAATGCTATACCTTTTTTATTTTTTTATATTTAATTAGCTACTGAAAGAAAGGTGTCTGTCTTTACATGTAACGTACTTCTTTTGACAATGATTATTTTTTGTGAAGATTATTTATTTTTGAAAATTTTTTTAGAAGCTGTGAAGTCGTGAGAGAAATCGAACTAAAATAACTAATAATCTTAAGACTTTTCTCGTAGCCAATTGTGCTACCTCCCCTTATCTTTGACAATGATTATTTTAGGTAGTTTTTGTAGATAAATAATAATAGCTTCGTAAATAATCAGAATGCAATTTAAGCTAGGAAATTTAATTTATCAATCATTGGTCAATCTTTTTTTCCTCGTCTTTATTTTTTTTAAATATATATCGTACCTAATTAAAAACCTTGAAGGTTTTGGCAGTGCATTGGACTTTAGAGACGAAGGATTATAGGTAAATACTAAATCCGGACCAACTCATCAGACGATATTGATCAAATACAGTAATAAACAGAGAAGTAAATCGATTATCCCGTCCAAATTCAAATTAAACGGTTCAAAGCTATACCACGTAAGCCAATGAATTCCATAACAAACAAGCGACGGGGTCCCACATGTCAGAGACCAGGAAGATAGAGCAGAGATGGCTGAGCAGGAGAGAGAGGGGAGCGTTGACATGGAGACGAATTTTTTTTTGGTTGAAACATGGAGACGAATTAGAGCGCAGCTGCTGCTGTGGGTGAGCGAATTAATGTGTGTGTGTGTGAGTGCACACAGAGGATGTGGGCCCGGGCCCACTGCTCCAGACAGGCCTCCCCCTCTCCCGCCTGACCCGTTGTTTTCCACACCAGAGGCCGGCCCACTTCTCTATCCGTACGACTGTGGGGCCCACTCATCAAATCACATCAACTTGTTCTGGACCTTATATTGGGTCCCCCTTTGTTACAATCCATGCAGAAAACCCTTGTTTTCTATAAATGTAATCACATGCAATTTTGAAAATGCCACACAAATATCTGGTTGTTTATATTGATTTCAATCTTTTTAACATTTAAAAAAATGTTTTTTAGAAAAACGGAGTGAAATTAAAACTGGTGTTTGTAGAATTCGTTCTTTGTTTGCAGCACAAATTGTTACGACCATTTCTTCATATAATACTTCAAATTTTAAAAATCAAATAGATTCACAATGTATGTTTCAGTCGAGAAGACGACCGATTTAAATTCACATTGAATTTGTAAGCATTCAAGACAATATTGTGCATAATCAACAAGTATAGTATTCGGGTGTTGTGTAAATCTCACAAAGTAGGTTATGATGGTGGCCACAAAAGATCCACATTTAGATGGGGATCCCTTTAGACGACAAGACCCCCTTGCATTGATTTCTCCCATAAAGAGCCAAAACCTCTCTCTATAGATTTTTAGGAGGGCATCTACAATGTATAGTGGTACCATGTCTACAGCTCATGAGACCTTTTCTGGCCTCAGATTTGTTCCCTTCTCTCTCTCCTCTTCTCTCTTGCAAATGCAAACTCTTAAATGAGAGAAAACGACCCAGACAGCATATATGCCGCAGCCTGGGCCTGCGCTTGGGGGTTATCGCCTCTTCTGTTTGTCACTTTTTCTATCATGTGCAGTTCTGTACCTTCTCTAATGTACGGCTGCTATTTTAGTTCCGTGCCTTACTCGTCTTTCATTTGGATTTAATTTCGTTCAATTGTTTCTACTAAACTTTTCATTATCTAGATAGAACAAAGTTACAATCTAGTTCGGACAGGTTGGATTTGTCACTAGAGATGGTAATTCAAACCAACCTGATGAATTTAAAGTTTGAACTTAATCCGATGATCAGATAATATTTTGGGTCAAAACATGCCAATTTATGTTCGACCAAACCCGACATCTAACTAGCACAATTGGTTAATTAGCTCTGCCGACAAATAGATTATATCAAAATATTGCATATTTAAGTCGAACAAAATTTACTATGATCAATTACGGGTGAAAATCATGCCTTCACAAATATCGTTAAATGATCCTTCCAAATAAATTTTCAAGTAATTAATAGGATAATTTGCAGTGTTTGATAAAATAGTAAGGAATCAGTATTATCTGCTATGATCAAATTAACCCATCTCGTACCCGTTTATTAATAGACCCGAACTCATGACATCCTTTTCTGCTGAGGCAACAATAAACAACAATCATTCTGGTCTGGTTGATTCAGTTTTCAGTCCGGTTTGATTCAGTGCCTTCTTGGCCGTGTACAATGAAGGGTTTGATTCGGTGTCATCTGCCAGAAGGAACAAAACAAATATGTGTACAGTGAAAATAATCACTAGACTTCTATCATTATAATCAAGTAAAGATGATCAAATTTGTATCCACAAGATATACATATTCCCGTATGTTTTTATTTCTTTACAGCTGCATATATTTAAAAACACTTGTTATTTAATATCACGTAACAAATAGCTTGTAAGCAATCGGCTACGGACTTTCAAAAATGAAAGCAACAATTATTAGTTGCTTGGTGTAAATGGAATAGTCGAATAGAGAGAGTATAGGTTACTATAGGTGCACCTACTGTCGTAGTCTAACAATATATATAGTCCAAATTGTACTTGAGCACTGGTCTTGTGCCTATTCAAGCCAACAACAACAATTGAAAGAAATTGATGAATAATGGTAGCCTAATCTGGGTCCTGAACCTCTCTTGGTAAATTATGAAAATTGGATCCAAAAAGAGTATAATTGTTTAGGTACAATTAAGGCGTTAAAAGTTAAAAGCAAAATTGGCCCAAATAGAGAACTTGTAATTTCCCAATTTAGATCTACATAGGTTAGAATAGGCCCAATAGTAGAAATAGTATCTTCTTTAATTTCATTGAGATTGTTTTAAGATAATTTCTCCTGATAGAAGCGGGAGTGAAGTCAGAACTCAGAACTGAGAAGTTATCTGCCATGGCGCCAGTGTCACACTCCCTTTCCTTTTCTCTCACCCCCTTCTCCAAAACTCTAACCCTGAAACCCTCTCTCTCGGCTTTTCCATGTCGCGCCTCCTCCGCACCTCCACCTCCTGCATCTCCACCTCCCGCCGCCGATTCAGATGGCACTGGCCCGGCGGCGCCCACGCGAGGTCAGGTGTTCCTAGAGAGACAGCGCTCAAAAGATGCTGCCGCTGTGGTAATAAAGGAGTACAAGAGGCAAGATGATTATATCGAAAGGAAGAAGAAGAGGAGAGAGAGGAAATTGGTTCGAGCTAAAGTGGCAACTAATGTGGCTTGTTGCTACGGCTGTGGCGCGCCTCTTCAAGTAGAAGAGAGAGATGCACCTGGATTTGTTGATCCTGAGACTTATGAATTGGTAATGAATTATTATTATTTGAACATTTTGATATATATCCTGTATCAGTATGTCATTTAAATTTCCTATATTCCTTACATATAAAGGGATTATAGCTGTGGTGCTTCTTTCTTAAAAGGGATCATGCAAACCTGATCTAGTACAAACCAGCATAGAATGTTCCAGATGAGCTTCCTGATCAGTCTCCAAAAGGTTTTGCCTAAATTAATCTAGAGAGGCCTAAACAAACTTTAGTCAAAACTGAAAAGGCTAATTATGGTAATCAGGCCATGAAAATAGAATTCATTTATTAGCATCCTTTTTTTTTGCCTGTATGGTACCTTCCCCAGCTTTACAACTGGCCCTGATACTGCTCTGATCTTCTGTAAATTAAGATTATCAATTGTTCCCCGTTTACCCGCAAATTAGAATTACTGATTCGACTGCCAACCAAGCATAATGTGGTCAGACCAGCACTGAAGCATCTATTCAACTCATCCAACCATTTTTAGAAAAAGAGGCACCACCAGTTGAAAACAGTTCTTTGTGGGAGATGTCGGCTATTGTCGCAAGGTCATATGATAACAGCTGTAGGAGGCCACGGTGGCTATCCAGGCGGGAAGCAGTTTGTTTCGGCTGAAGAGCTTAGGCAGAAACTCTCTCACCTCCGCCATGACAAAGTTCTCATTGTTAAGCTGGTAGTAATACTTTTAATTTTTTCATAATTCATATGGATGGTGTCACAATGGAACAAAATAAGGTTGAGGATTTGATGCCATTTCTATTTTGAAATGCTAACCAAACCAGAATACAGTAAAAAAGGTGCATAATGATGTCATCAAAAGTAGCATTTGAAAATGCTTAACCAAAATGCTGACATGGACATGACACTTTAACCCATTAAGTTTGTTTTGTTTTTATTAGTGATTGGATTTGATTCTTTCTATACATGTGTTGATGATATCCATTGGGCCAATTACTGGTATAGCCTTTTATTTGGAAAACAAAAAAAAGAGTAAATCATTTGCAAGTCCTTTTTTATGGCGGTTCAATACCTCCTGACATGTTAGCTCATCTGATAAATTTATAGCTAAGGTCAACCCTAGGTATCTGTTCTTGTTGTTTGTTTCTTAATTCTCTCCCCTTTCTTTTGTGTAGGTTGACATTGTGGATTTCAATGGCAGTTTTTTGTCACGTATTCGTGATTTAGCTGGTGGTAACCCTATTATACTTGTTGTAACAAAGGTACCCTTCTTATGATGTGTAATGCATCAACTTTTTGTCTAAATTTTTAGTGGTCGCAAAAGTATACATCATGTCAAGAGTTGGTCACTCAACTTTGAATTGCCCACCTGATTAGTTATCTACATTCTTCCGTCAAAAAGAACAAACAGTGATTACATTTCTCTGTTTTTCTCTCCTTCCAATTTCTCGATTGTCGTAAATCTATTTCTTCTCCATCAAGCCAACAATGGAGATGTGTGAATAAAAATGGGTGAAGGAGGAGAGAAGGTTGGGATGGGTGAACAGATTAGAACAGAAAAAAAAATGAGGAAAAAGGTCTTGAAGAAATGGAATGCAGAGAGAAATGGAGATAATATGTTATATCATTGTTATTGGATCAAAGAGAGATAGAATGACTTGATGGGGGCAATTAGAACTTCAATCGGTCGAAGGACCAAATCTATGTTCACAGTTGAGCGACTGTTCCATGATATGTTATGCTTTAGTGACTTAGAAGAATATGCTATTTATATTTTTCATTTATATTTTTGCTAAGTTTGATTTGTTTTAGTCTAAAGGTTCTATATTAATTAGGTTGATCTTCTTCCAAGAGATACAGATATGAATTGTGTTGGAGACTGGGTTGTTCAGTCTGTTGTTAGGAAGAAATTGAAGTAAGAGATTTAACTCTTATAAAATTCTCTTCTTTCTTTCAATGTTTTGATAATTTTTTAGATGCTTATAGGACACATATATATATGCAGTGTGCTAAGTGTCCATTTGACCAGCTCGAAGTCATTAGTTGGTATTACAGGAGTTATATCGGCTATACAGAATGAAAAGAAGGTCCTGCTTCTGATTTATCCCTTTAATATTTATTTACTCTTTTCCTACTGGTTTAAGAACCTTACCAGAGCAAATTCTCAAACTTTAAATTAAATTCGACAGGACTGCTTATGTAAGTGAAAATTTAATAAAAGAAAAACGCTACTTTTATATGTATGCCAAATATCTGCATAGTGACAAATTCGGAACTTGGAATAATTGGGCGATGTCTAATATTCGTATTCAGGAATAATTAGTTTTCTTGTAATGCATGTAAATATACTAAAATTCTGATGTTTTTAGAAAGAAAATAAATTCTGTAAATAATTTGAGAATAATTCGTCAAAATTGCGAATAATTCAGACTAATTCGGTTAATTCATCTATTTGTTTGGGAAGGTGTTGAAACGAATTATATGCTAATTATTCATGAATCTTGTTACTATTTGTATATTAGTTCTGACATGCTTGGTGGTATAAAGGTTTCAAAAAAAATTAAACCTGATAAGGAGCTCATTTCTTTAAATGTTCGTTGTATACTCTTTCTATCCCATGTAGCCGCTGAAGCATTTTTGCCTTCATTTTACAGGGCCGTGATGTCTATATCCTGGTAAGCATTTCTGGCTATGTCTAGAAACTACACATTCTATTAGCCATCGCTTATTTATTCTTTATCAAAAAGAATACTTGTTTCCCTTTTAGGGCTCAGCGAATGTTGGTAAATCTGCATTCATCAGTGCCTTGCTTCGTAAGTTCGAACCAAACTCTCAGTTTCGATTAGAAAAAAACACAACAAAGGGTGTTTGATTATTCAAAACTGAAAATTGGCAGAAACAATGGCAACAAAGGATCCAGTGGCAGCAGCAGCACAAAAATACAAGCCAATGCAATCAGCTGTACCCGGAACAACCTTAGGTCCTATTCAAATCGATGCCTTCTTAGGAGCTGGGGTAGTTCTTCTTTCTCTATGTCATTT
Organism: Carex parvula; assembly: GCA_025461045.1. Classification (NCBI taxonomy): domain Eukaryota; kingdom Viridiplantae; phylum Streptophyta; class Magnoliopsida; order Poales; family Cyperaceae; genus Carex; species Carex parvula. Next base: position 17,736 of record JAJGRW010004816.1, on the reverse strand, counting down.
CTTGATTACTATTAAAATTTTCTGTTTCTTTATGAAAAAACCTTGTTGCAGAAATTATATGACACACCAGGAGTGCATCTGCATCATAGGCAAGCAGCGGTAGTACAAGCTAACGACCTCCCATCTCTTGCTCCTCAAAGCCGTTTGAAGCCCCGTTATTTTCCTGTATGATTTATTTTTCCTAGTCATTTGATTTGGTTAATTTTTTTTTAATGTTAGCCATACCCCAAGTCCTACATTCTAGTTTCAGCTTTTAGATTGCACTGATGTTTTCAGATTCCGTCAGTTAATGGGCAAACAAGCGCTTCAAACTGTGAATTGAATGGGAACTCTCTATTCTGGGGAGGACTTGTCAGAATTGATGCCATCAAGGTAACGTAATAATTGCTAGAAGATTTACTAGTTTTCTTGTTGTTATTAAATAATGAATAATGCAGGCATTGGGTATTTCATTTTTCTCTCTGAACCAGGTCCTCACAAGAACCCGTTTGACCTTCTATGGTCCAAGGAGAATACAAACAACCATGGTCCCTTCTAACGAAGCAGATGACTTCTACCAAGTATGAGTTCAAGTGTTTTATTTTATTTTAGTAGTTTGCTATGTGCTTCCAGATAATATGCTTCTAATATTGATGGCCATCAGAACTAAATAAAAGAGTTTGCACCCTTGTGAGAATCATGCAACAAAAATCTTATGTGAGTCAGGTAGCACAAGAGTTGCAAGCAAATGCCTGTGGAAGCTTACTGGCAATGCACATGTTTTAGCAAGTAGCCATTTATAGTAAATTTTGGTGCATTAGCAAGCAATTTTTTAGCAATACACTTTGTAAACTTTCTGCAGAGGGAAGTTGGGTTGACTTTGACGCCTCCAACCGGTAAAGACAACACAGAAACTTGGCCTGGACTTGAAGCTGTGAAGCAGTTGCAAATTAAGTACACTAAGAAAATTGGGTATGTTACAGGAAAGCTAGCTTCTTATAATTCAACTTTAAAATTCTGAGGTTCTCATGGACGATTTAAAAACTAGAACACAAGGTTTGGTACTCCAAAATGAACTAAACAAATTTGCTGATCTTTTAAATTATTGTACAGGCCTGCTTGTGACATTGCAATATCAGGCCTTGGGTGGATATCAGTGGAACCATTCGGTTTGCCAGGAGAAGATAATGATGATGAAGAAGAAACTGGAGAACTCCATTTGTCAATTCATGTACCAAAACCAGTAGAGATTTTTGTTAGGCGTCCATTGCCAGTTGGCAAAGTTGCTGAAAGCTGGTACGAGTACGAGGAACTGTCTGAGAAGGAAGAGGAGTCTAGACCGAAATGGTTTTATTGACTTATTTGATGTCCATATTCAGAATTTCAGAGAAGATAACTCTAGATCAAAATAGTTTTACTGATTCTTCTATAATATAAAGTAATATTATTCTTATGGACGACAAATTGTAGCTTTTCCTTTTGCGCTTCCAGATTTTGTAAGGAGATTTGCTAGTACAATGGCGTTGTTGCTACATTGTAAATAATGTCATTAACAAGGCCAAAAGACAGATTGATCTCGTCTTGCTTGATGAAATAGTTAGCTTATCATCGAGTTTGAAATCATGTTAGCGAAGTAAAAGAATTACAACATAGGCCTGAAACACAAGTTGACAGATTTTTCTTTACTACTGTGAATTGGTATTTTTATTTTGCTCATCACATAGTCCCAGTGGTCTCCAAAGCCCAAACTGAGATGAAAATCAGAATTTGAGAGCGGTACTTCAAAAGAAAAAAAGAAAAGAAAAAACACTGTTCAAAGATTAAATTCAAAAATTGCATTATTAAAAGGACACCCCATGATTGAGAATTTTTGATAGGGCAGCACTAAGTGCTTTCTTCTCCCGTTTGACTTCAGAATCCAGCTTAGCTGCCTATAAGTTTCAAATTAAACAGCATAATATTAGAAAACGTAAAAGTGGGAGTTATATTAAAAAGAAGAACTTCAACCAGCACTATTTCGAGTGAATTTTTTTCCAAAAATGAAATTAACCTGGGACTTAAATGGAGAGGCTTGAGGTCTAGGAAGCTGATGAAGAACTTCTTTCAGATCTGGTGCAATTATAATCGTCTTATCAGTACCTAATTTTGAGGTGTAGTGAGATACATTGACAACATAAAGTAATGTGCACCTCTTATCTCGTTTTCTACCCGTTTAATGTTGTGGAGCTGCCTTTCAATAGCACGGCCTTCTTCCCTTCATGTGCAATTGTGCATATAATATTTGATTACACAAATAAGGATGAAGAGAAATCAAGATAAATAGGAAAATAGAAATTAAAATATGATATTAGAAAAGGTTGTATACTTGAATGTAGCCAAACCCTTCTCAAATTGCCTTTCTGCATTGAGTGATCGCTCCTGTGTTAAAAAAAGAGGAGAAAATTGAAGCAATCTTCTAACTATATGAGACAAGAAATGCAAACAGTAACAAACATTACTTCATAGCTAAAGAGAAACTTTCCTGCTTGCCTACAAGTCTCATAGAATCTGGTATAAACAAGTAATAGAGTTGGGCTATTGTGCTTCATGAAGTAAAGCATATCTTTGTTACTGAAGTCTAAAAAGTCGATCCTAACCGTTTAACATGATCTTCATATTGAAATGTGTTTGGAGACCAAATTTAATTTTTTTTTTGGAAATTACTATTTTCTTAGAATTTTTTTAAAATCAATATTTTTCAGAAAATTCTGGACCATAAAAAACAGTGATTTTCAAAATTCTAAAAAAATAGTAAAAATTTCCAAAAAAATATAAAATTTGGTCTCCAAACACAATTTAATATGGAGATCAGATTGAACGGTTCAGATCGACTATTTGAACTTTGAAATCGCAATATATGGGCGTGAAAAAAACATGAAGCACAATAGCCCATCTCCAAGTAATATTCCTGTATGATCTTACATACATGTAAACTTGCCACCTGATCTCCTTAGCTAACTAGAGAAGGCTCTGGTGGCACACATTTTTTATACCAAAAGCTGTTAAATACCCTATTCCAGATAAAGACACCTTCAACCAATTGCAAAAGCTGATGTGGCAATTGCAATTTTAATTGCAAGGATGTAAAACAATTGTTTAATTAGCAACCCATTTCTTGCAACTTCAGGTATGGAGATACTCTTGCTAATATAATTACTGAAGTACAATTAGCAATCTAAATTGCTGGTCATGATCTTTATCTTCATCACGAGCTCTATATCCAGATAAAACATCACAAGTACTACAGTTTTATTGGGTTATCTTAGCCAAAAGCCAATGCACCATATCAATCATGTTAGAAATCAGTATAGTGAATTTGACATGCTAATTTTTCAACATTCTGGCCATGCACAAAGCAAACTCTTCATTTTTGCAATATTGTATGTGGATGTAGATCTCATGACTTGGATCAACAGCAGCAGTAGGATTTTGAATGTTTGTTATTGGATGTGCAACTAGCCACCAAAAATCTAGTGGCACCAGATTTCTCTTCAAAGAACTCCCCTAGTACAACTCAATGTCTGTGAGGAACTAAAGGACTGCACCACAAAAAATTTCCATTGAAATATATTAGCAAGATATAATTACCATTAATTTTCTATTCTCATTAGTGATAAGATTGAGTGATTGTCTTAACCCATTAACATCTGTCTTTGCACTGGTAATCAAGACCTACAACAAAGTCAAAATGAACAAGATTAAATTTTATTTAAACTCCACTGTAGAAACTAGAAAGTTCGGTGCTCCTATTAGCATACAAATCAATTAATTCTTCATGGTGGTTAAAATTGGTATAGCAAACTTAGAGAGCTGCATCCTATTGATTTGGTTGTCTAATTGTCAATTTAACTTGCAGATGAGCTCAATTGAACAAAAAAAATATATATTCACAGGCCTGATTGAACAAAAGACTTGTTCAAGTACCGATTCTCACTTTACTTCCAAAAAAGATGAAAGGAGACTTGTTCTTACCTCATTGCTCACAAAGGTCTGTCTCAAAGTTTGGATTAGATATTGTCTTGGACCTGCAAAATAAGAGGGGGAATAATTTAAACAAAAGAAGAAAGGACAAATTGCACTGAAATGCATAAACAAACTTCTATTCAGATATCAGCATACTAATACTTCCTTAGCATTCATTAATCATATTAAGATCAAAGAATGCAATCCAGCAAGTAAATAGGAACCTGTGCAAGGTCATACCAGAACCTGTACATACTGAACCATAAGTCATGATTGGCCAGACTGTTGATGTTCACACACCAACATTACTCTTAAGTTAACCTCATTATAAGTTGGGGAAGATGTGCATACATAACTAAATAGAGAACAAAACAAAGAGAATTATGACTAAAAAGTATGAAGTAAGGAGGAGAACCTTTAAGAAGAATTAGCCCTGTACCAGTTGCCACCCCAAGACATAAGCCAGGATGTGATCTCGCTGCTAATACTCCCTCTATATAACAAATTTAAATGAAGTAGAGCAAATGAAATTGGCACGGCCTTTTCAGGTTAATAGCATGATAATAGCCAATGATTCCCATATTTGTAGCAAACAAGAATCATTGAAGCTTTAGTGGGGGTTCTAAGTTCTTGTACTTTGTAATTATGTAACTATGTAGGCTGTAAAAACTTTTCTTTACTAGTACAATCGACACTGGGCAATTGCCCAATAACCTTAAAAAAAAATCATTGAAGCCTGATACATCTTTATACATCTTAGCCCTAATTTTCATTCTAAGTGATGTTCAATCCAATGTTGCTTATGGATGTTAAGCCCCCAACAACACCATGAAAGAGAAGGTAAAACAATATAATGGGATTATACCTTTGATCTTTGCAATTGCCATTTCTTCATGTGAAACATATTGACTCTTGATCAATTCAACCTTTTCCTAAGATTACACAAAATACCAAGAGAGAGTTTAAGATGTAATTCCTTGAATTCTGATGTTTTTGAAAAACATTTCGAGTTGGTCTAATCTAATTTACTTTTAGCTCGCAAATTAGACATCTTCTTCCTTGACATTTGACAAAATACTCCTTAAAAAAATATATGCATGTAAATATCAGAGAAAGAGCGAAAGAGAGAGAGAGAGAGATGACGAGAGGAAAGACATTACCTTGGCCTCAAGAAGGCGGTCGGAGGAGAAATCGGAGGCGGCGCCGGCGGCGACGAAGGCTGCGTCAATGGCCGAATCGATTGCTGCCTGAGCCGCCATAGACTTCTCCATGGCTTTCTCCATAGCACGTCGCGCCAATTCTCTGACGATATCCGCTGTATCGACTGACCCTGTTGATTCTCCCTCTCTTTTCTCCATTGATTCGATTGAGTGAGAAGTCGAACTTCAGAAAAATGAAGAAAAAACAGTCGGATTGATTAACTAGCCGTCCCTGATGTTTTCTTAACTTTTTATCCTCTGTTATGGTCGTAATTACAGCAGAATGCAATAATCTTTTCTGATTGAAAACAGACGGGTCAAAAGGAAGGACAAATTTCCTCCCCGGTACCGTAAAAGATTCCCTTCACTTTACGGTTTGATATTAACTCCCAGCCGGTTTGGGATTCGGGCTGACGGAGGGGGCAGTATTATTGGGCTTTGATATTCGTGCCAAGTTAAAAAGAACGGTTCAGATCAAGTAATTGTAAAAGATTTCTATTACGGTACCGAGGGTGATGTGAATTCTCAAAAGGAAGGGGTTCAGATGCCAGTGCGGTACCTACCTTGTAGAATGAGATTTGCATCGTCTCATTAAATCAGGCACAAATTTTAAACAGATCTCTAATTCAAATAGATACAAAGATGATTTTGACACTAGTGAGAGTTATTATTCATTGCTGAAAGTTTTTTTCAGTACTGATTAAAAATGAAATAGTTATTAACTTAATACTATATTTTACTTTATAAGTACGAGGATCGAAGTAGAAATTTTCAGCACAAAAGTTCAAATAATAGACATGTATGAAAATTTAAGGATAGAGTAATAAAAGTTAATGGAAACTCATTAAAGCAATTTTAAATAGAGAATCAAGTGACTCTTATTTAAATTAGATAAATCCGTCAATGAAATTTTTTTTTTTTTAAAACTTGACCGTGGCTGTTATGAGCTATGAAAAAATCAATGTGAAATTTCTTATACAAATCGGAAGCAGTGTAGCGAAAAACGACGATGTAATTTTTTATACAGATCAGAAGGGGTTCTTTGCCATCCAACCAATTTGATTAAATTTTTGCACACAATGTAGTGTTTATATCATATATCAATAATTATAATTAAAGTGAAAGTAATTTACGTACTTGAGAATAAAATATATATCATTAACGTACTTCACAGCTAAGTTTGCCAGTTTAGTTCTCGAGTTTTCAAATTTAGGTGTCCCAAAGGAATGTTTAAGCCTCTCATGGTTGTGAATTATCGGCCTAAGGTACATAAACATGTCCTAAGTTGGTCCAGTAATTAATATATCTGATTAAGACTTTCTATCAACTACCTAAGATGTCATGCACACTAACTCCTAATTGGTCAATTAATATGTCAAGCTATCTAGATGTGACCATCATCTAAATAACTAGGTGCTTCATGCTGTATGTGCAATTGACATAAATTCCGTGATTTTTATTTTTACCCCAAAAAAAATATATTTTAATATAAATAACCAGGTTTAGAAAATATTTTTATTTTTACTCAAACCGCTAGGATTCCTAGCGTTACGAATTAAAAATTCGGACCGCTAGGATTCCTAGCGGTCCGAATTTTTAATTCGGACCTAACCCGCACCCGTGACTTTCTTTCTCCTTCTCTATGTCTCTTCTCCGCCAAAAACAAAACGAAAAAAAGAAAAGAAAGGAGGTGCGCTGGAGAGAAGGAAAAAAGGAAAAAAGGGAAAAAGAAGGCTGCCGCAGCCTCCGCCCCTCCGCCTCTCCGCCAGATCCGTGTCACCTCTCCGCCAGAAAAAAGGAAAAAAGAAGAGAAGGCTGCGCGCCTCCGCCCCTCCGCCTCGCCGCCACTCCGCCTAGCCGTCCCTCCGCCTCTTCACCTCCGGTCGTCGATTCATTGTAAATTTCTCAATTTGTACTTAAATTTTCGCGCAGGGGCATTTTTATTGGGCTTTGAGATTCGTGCCAAGTTAAAAAAACGGTCCAGATCTAGTAATTCTAAAAGATTTCTTATTACATTACTGGGGAGGATCTGAATTCATCTATATGAGTCATGGAAATTAAATCTGCTGTTATTCTGAATTCATCTATAAGGGGAGGATCTGAATTCATCTATAAGATTGGATTAATTTAGATTGGTCTGTGTAATTTAGATTGGAAATTAAATCTATAAGATTGGAAATTAAATCTGCTGTTTTCTGTGTAATTTAGATTGGTCTAATTTAGATTGGATTATATTGTAATTTAGATTGGATTATTAGTTTAGATTGGTCTAATTTAAATTGTGGGAATTTTTGTGTACTGCCTACGGGCTTGAAACATGCAAAAAAAAAAAAAAATTTTAGATTGTAATTTAGATTGGATTTAGATTGGATTATTAGTTTATTTTCCTATTGTAATTTAGATTGGATTTTCTGTGTATATGCCTGCCAAATATATATTGATCTAATTTAGATTGGATTATTAGTTTATTTTGCTATATTGTAATTGCATTTATAATTTTGTTTGTTTGCTTGTGTTTAAATTATTAATTTATGTGGCATGCAAATTTAAGTTATATTAAGTTATTTTTGTTTTCATGCAATTTACATGTCAATTGGGATTAATTCGTTTATGTGTTCACTTATGTTTTATAAATATTTTAGATTAATTCATTCTTGTTATATTAATTTATGTATAAAGGATTCTTTACATATTAGTGATTCAAAGAAGTTAGAATTGCATATTAATTTGCTTAGTTAAAATAAAGTTAGAATTGTATATTCTCTTAATGAAACGGACTGGATTCAAAATAGAAAACATGCAAATAATTATATTTTTAAAGTCTAAACTTAGGAAACACATAAATTAAAATAAAGCTCAATTTTGTCTTAGTTAAAATTTAATCTATTAGTGTTATCATTCCTCATCATCCCCGTATCATTACCTACAAATAACTATAATGGTCACGTACGGTTTTTTTTTAATTTTAATTCTTTCTAGACACAAAATTATATGCGTACATTAGATTTTAGATTAATTGAATTAGTTTATCGTTAATTAGATGCCAAGAGAAGTAATTGACATTGTTGAATAACAAAATTTGAATACATTTTCTATAATTACTTTCAATTGGTGCGTCTTCACTAAACACGAGAATAAACAATTAAAAATATTTACAAATATATATGTTGTTCATAATCTTCATAATTCACAAATATAATATATTTTATTAGTTGATTAGAGTAGCAAAAGAAACAATAATTGATAAAACTCAAAATTTATTTACTTAAATATTAAATTCGATCAAGTTGCTTTCATGTTACTTTATTTTTTTTGAATAATATTGATTTGATTCTATTTGAAAGAAATGGAGAATTTGAGAAGATATTGGAGGCTTTCCTTTATTAGAATAATAGGGATATTTAATAGTAAGGTTGTACTTTGGATTTTTAATCGGTAAAATTGGATATATTTATTATTTCATTAAAAATCAATTAATATAGATTTATTAATTCAAGAATTGATTTTCCTTTAAAATGAAATATACTCGCAACAATTTGTTCTCGTCTATATGTATCATCAAATTTGTGTGATTAAACAAATTATACTCGCAACAAATAAATGAGTTATTTTTGCTGGTTGTATATTTGAAAGTTTATTTTGCATTAATTTGTATGAAATGAAATTAGTTTGCATTAACTGATTTCATACATTTCTAATGGAAACCTTATCTTTAAAAAAATACAAATTTATAAAAATATTAGCGTATTAGCGTATTTTTGCATATTAGCGTATTAGCGTATTTTAGCATCAACTCCATAGTCATCTTTTTGCATATTAGCGTATTTTAGCATATTTTTACCGCAATTAGCATATTTTAGCCAATTGTAGCATGTTTAACCTTTTTTTTAACGCAGGATGGCTAGGGGACGACCTAGGAGACCACCCGCAGCCGACCCGGTTGATGAGCCCATTCCCACTGACAGCAAGGATCATTTCAGTCCTTTATTATGGATGCCTCACGGTGAGCACCGAGTCTCAGATGCATCTAAAGAGGTACTTGATTACTTTTTTTTTTTTAAGTTTGGATTTTGTTGAATTTTTGTATTTTTAGGTTTTCATGTTGTTCACTTTTTTGAACGCAGAGTGAGGCAATTATAAATGCCAGGGGTCGGTATCCGGACATGCAGTACTTCCCGGTGATGGAGGCGTATCTGCAAAATTTGGGGGTGCAGTATTTGGTCGATATTCTACAGTCGGAGGCTAAGTCCATCAACGCGTCCCTGATTGCAGGACTAGTGGAGCGATGGCGCCCCGAGACGCACACGTTCCACTTACCTTTTGGAGAGATGACAGTGACTCTCCAGGACGTTAGTGCTCTATGGGGTTTGCCTATCCAGGGCGTGCCCGTTGGTGGCATATCTGACCCCACAGATCCAACTGACACGACGATTAATTACATGCTCGCTGAGTTGTTGGGAGCGGAGCCAGATATACGCAGCAACGGAGGGAAGTCCAAGTACTGTCTGGACAAGGCGAAGCTGCGAGCTATGTTTGCGAGAGGTATAGGTAGCGATTCCACTCCGATCGAGATTCAGTGGTACTCATACAAACTATTTGTATTACATTTATTTTGTACTCTGTTTCATGCGGAAAAATGAGTTGCTCTATAATTTTGATATTACAGATACACACGGGGATTCGTGATGGACCTATTTGGTTCTGTCATGTTTGCTGATGCTAGTGGTAATACCATCCCGATGATGTATCTACAGCTGCTGCGAGACCTTCAGCCGTCGAGCGGCAGGTACAACTGGGGTGGGGCTGTCCTAGCACATCTCTACTCCAACTTGTGCCACGGTTGCAAGGTCAGTATGCTATTTATGTCTTATTTTAATTACCTATCTTGTCATGCACTTGTTGTATTATTTTAATTATTTAACTTGTCACTGACGGCTGGTATTCTTCAAAAATATAGCGGAAAATTAAGCAAATCTACGGGCCAATGCTTCTTCTGCAGCATTGGTCGTGGTCACTGGCTACCGGTGGGGGTACCTCTGCCGAACGAGGATCCATGGGGAGAGCCCGAAAATGGAAATCGACTGGCATTCGGCATGAAATGGTACGGACATCACTTGTACAAGGACAACCCTCACGGGAAGACAGCAGGTATCAGGACGGTCCGATCTCAGATTCAGAGTCTGGGTGAGACGCAGGTGCGCTGGACTCCGTACCATGGGCTATACACTGAGGGGAGGCTGCCGCAGATTGTAGAGGATGATCAGGAGATGTGGCTCTACAGGGGACCGCTGGTGTGCTTCTGGATAGTGGAGCACCACTGGCCAGACCTGGGTGCTCCGCCAGTTTCATTTTCCTCCACTCATCTCCGCAGATCCAGACGTCCCGAGATCTGTGATCATGAGGCTACACGGGTAAGTTATGTTCTTTTTAGCATTTTTGTACTTAACATTAGTTCTTGTCTTTAAATTGCAACTGACATATGAATTACAGGATAACACACGGTAATCACTGGGATAGAGATTGGAGTGATTATCACTCGGAGTACTACATCAAGGCGGGCAATATGAGTGCCAACTTATGGCAGATGCCGGATATTGGTACGATGCATTTCCAGGGAGATCCCCTATTGAGATATCAGGCTTGGTACCTGCGGGTCGGCATGGCTTCGGTGTATAGAGGGAGATTACGGTGAGTTTCTCCGCTCACAGATATTCGAAGACGATGGTTATACCCCTACTGGCCGGAAAGGTGCTCGCCAGGTAATGCATCTAAAACAACACATTTTTATGCGTTATGAACATTTTATCATAACCTTTATTTTTTCTAACGTTTTTTTTATAGCTGCTGTTAGCGCTTAAAGGTGCCGGGCGTTCAATTCGTTTGTCTTGGAAAACGTGGCTACAGAGCGTTCGGGCACGCGATGTTGAACTTGGTTGCCCCATGCATTACGGACGCCGGCCAGGAGGCAAAGCTGGTCACCATGTTACGAGACGCCGGAGAGAATATTGATTGGCGCGCAGTACAGCCGGACGAGCCTGACGCGCCACCTGTTATGACCAGTGAGATGCCACCGGAGCCATCAGAGCAGCCAGAGTGGGATTATCATCGTTGGGTACTGCACATGGCCGGTTGGCACGCTACCGTGACGAGCACGGTCGTCCAGTTCTTCCCCCGGTATGTGATTCTTTATTTTATTTATGCTTTTATTGTAAGTAAAGATAGTTAAAATTTACTAAATTTTTGGTATCCTTGCAGGGTCCTGCATACATGCCGACACAGCCTGAGCATCATGAGTCTCCAGAGATCCAGCCTGTGCAGGATGACAGGATGAGTTTTAGCCTTGCAGACTTTACTCCAGCTGATCAGTGGGATACAGCCGCCTCCCCGCCACCGCGTCAGCCGTATTCAGAGATGGCTCACGATTGGGAGGCCTCTGGTAGCCGGACTCAGGCTGATTATGACTCACAGTTTGTGGGATCCATATTCCATACTCCCACGCCACCGCCAGCTACCCATGTGGCCTCGGATCCATGGGATACAGCACTTACGATGAGCAGGCAGGACAGCCTCGAGGATCATATTACACCAGCTCGCGCTGCGCAGGCAGGACAGCCTCAGTGGGAGGATTGGCATGAGCGCATATTCAGTAGAGAGAACAGGGGTATACCACCTCACCGATTCTCCCCTTCGCAGTACGATGGATAGAGGGTATATTTTATTATGTTTTAGTTTAGTTGTGCTATGTTATGTTTTATTATATTTATTTTAGTTGTGCTATGTTATGTTTTATGATGGTAGTGTGTAGTGTAGTTTAGTTTGGTAGTTTTAGTTTAGTTGTGCTATGTTATATTTATTATGTTTTACTTTAGTTTTGTAGTTTGTTCTTTTAGTGTAGTGTAGTTTCTATTTCGTTTTATTATGTTGTATTTTTTTAGTGTAGTTTATTTTAGTTTCGTTATGTTTCATACAACAAAAAGAAATAACATCCAAAAATGATCATACAACATCCAGAAATAACATCCAAAATATAAAATACAAACTTAATATCTGCTTCAAACGATCATACAACATACTATTTCGTCTTACCGGTCTTGAACGAACATGGAACAAAATCATCGTCCGAGGTTGACGATGACGGCTCGGTAACAACAGACGACGTGCTAGCCTTAGTCTTAGCCTTACTCTTCGTCTTAGGCGTCTGTACATCATCTTTTTTTTTTCCCAATCCATAGCCGTAGGGGTTTTCTACAAAATCATCATCAGATATGTCATTTCGTTTAAAATCATCAGCAGATCCTTGCACACATTTCCTAGACCAAATTGGACAGTCCTTTCTCTTCCTTCCGCAGCCCCAATTGCATTTCTTTTCCTCGCCCTTTCCTCGATTGTTACTGTCCATCCTCCTCGTCTACAAAGTAAAATACATACAAATAAGTTCATACAAATAAAGTTCATACAAACCTCAAAGTAATAAAATAAATCCCCAACTGCAACATAATAAAATACATACAAATAAAGTTCATACAAACCTCAAAGTAAAAATTCTTCACAAAATAAAGTTAATTCCTACGACTCCTTCTAAAAGGAAGGCCCCTGAGCCAACCAGTTCCCCATGATGATGTGCTCCTTCTATCTTGTTGCACTGTTTCGTCTTGCCGGTTAGCTGTACCGGACGGTCCTGCTTGCGCTTCGTTAGCTGTACCAGATGTGCCCGTCCTTCCTATTTGAGATGTGCTCCTTCTAGCGGGTTGCACTCCTTCTTCTCGCTGGTGTGCTGTATCGGATGGCCTTGCGCCAGATGTGCTCCTCCTACCTGCTTGAGTTGTGCTCCTTCTTCGCTGGGTAGTACCTGAAGGCCCTTGCATTCCTGCCAGTACTTCTCCCATTGCCTCCCTAAACATCATATTTGCATTTTCACGGTCTGCTGTACGGCTTCTGGCTGTGGTTCGCCGCGGCCCTTGCGATCCACTCGCCTCTGCCATAACTCGCTCATTCTCTGCTACATTTGCTGCGTTATGAGCCTCTGCAGCCCAAATATGTTAGTTAGTAAGCTATTCAACATTGGAACCGAAAATAATATGAATGAATGTGACATACCTCGCCTCTGCCTGTCAGAAGTGGAACGGCGAGGACGGTGCCCCCGTCGCCTATCTTGCATTTCATCCATGGTCATATCTTGACGGATGTGTTTTCTCCTACCACGCCGTATCCAATCTTTGTTTGGCTCAATTTTAGGGGTAGTGGTTGTAGGCCAATCTTCAGGATTGCCATAAGGAACAAACAGTGCATTCCAAGTACTCAGAAGGTAGTCCACCCTATACCAGTGGGCAACAAATAGGTTGGGTGACCAGTTTCTATTACGACAAACCGCTAACACATGAGAGCACGGAATCCCAGTTAATTGGATACCTCTGCATGTACATTCCACTTTTCTCTCTGGCCCGACTGTCACGATATACTGGAACCTTCTATGAATAATTGACATAGATCCATCCTGCATTTGGACCACTGGAACATATTCATTTGGGCCCGTGACTTGGCAATTACCTTCGCCGTGCGAGTATGGGATGACATCCATTTTTGTAGCTTTCTCCCACCGTTTGGCGAGCTTAACATGTACCCGTTTGGAAAAAGGCTGTTCTGCATTGCTTTGCTCCGTCGCTGCCTCTCGCCGTTGAACAAACCACCTGTTGCACTTGGCGAATGTCTCCTCTACAAGTGCAGCCACGGGCAACATTCGGCTATCCTTGAAGACATCGTTCAGGGACTCAGAGCCGTTTGTTGTCATGATACCAAATCGGTACCCTCCATCACAGGTCTGGAAATTTTTTTCAAAATTTGACGGCTCCATGACATCATCAGGACGTACTTTGCCCACTCTCCTCAGAAAAGCATTACACGTCGGATTTTGCTGCAATAGAACAAAGCAAAATTAGACAAAATGCATCTAAAAGAAACAAAAATGATATAAATTAGACAATATTAGACATACCGAGCAAAAATCTTCGAACATCTCTTTCAGCCTTCTTGGCTTCTTCTTCCTGGCTCCTTGTTTGAACCTAGTTCCGTACCATTTGTCCTTCCCACACGCCTGGACCAGGTTATCTGCAATATGTTGGATACAATACCTGTGCACAAATTATCCCTATCCCATCCGTATTCAGGTTTCAATGCAGCTTTGATACCCTTGTGTTGGTCCGATATAACACATACGAATCTATTCACACCAATCACATTAATCCTAAGCCAGTGTAAGAAAAAACCCCAGTTCTCTTCATTCTCCGTATGTACAATTGCAAATGCTAGAGGCAGCAATTGGTTATCGGCATCATAGGCGCAAGCCATCAAAAGTCTGCCCTCATACCGCCCAGAAAGGAAGGCTGCATCTATACTGATCACCGGCCTTAAGTAATCAAATGCGGTAATGCATGGTCCGTAAGCCCATGCCACGGCCCTGAATTGCTGAACACCTTCTTTGACCAGTCCTGTATTTTTATCGATGCTCAGACTTGTCAGAAATTGGTATTTTGAGCCGGGATTCGTGTAACATATCCCGTTAAGCAATAGTTTCATAAATTGTACGACTCTTCCCAACTCCCAAATTGCCGGGCAACTGCAAGCTCACGACCTCTCCAAAGTTTGTTGTACTTCGGGGTTATACTGCCAAACCTAACCCTCACGCAGTGTGCCACACTCCGGATGCTCATAGTGGGGTCTTCCTTAATGCCGCTCTCGATGAGGTCTGCGATAATTGATGCCGTGAGTTGTGCATGGTCCGACCTTTCAAACTCAGATTCGCATGTGTGAGGCGTGTCTTGCTCAGTTATCATCCATGTATCTCCGGCATTTGTTGCTCTTACCTTCAGTTTGAAACGACAACCCATAGTGCTGCATCTAATTTCCAGCCGGGATGTGTCACTTCTCTTCGTATATATCTCCTTGTTCTTGTCAACATGGTACTCTCTGATCTTTTTCGTCAGTTGCTTTTTACTTACGAAGTATTGGCCTTTTGCGAGCTCACTCCTGTACTCAACCCGACGACCATAGTAAGAAATATCTGCTTCTCGGAAAGCAGATGTGTCATTGAAGTTTACAAAAGGGTGAGTCTCAGAGCGGCCACCCAACGGCATATTCTCTCTATTCTGCCTCACAGTGGGCTGTGTGTATTCTTCTTCTTCATCTTCTTCATCTCCTTCATCATTAATGTCACATTCTTCTTCCCCCAATTCATCCCCAGTTTGCAGATTCTCCTCCGGTATCTCGTTTATAAATTCAAATTCCGACTCGTTTGGATCTTCCTGTACTGGTGGCGGTCTGGGGTGAGGATTTGGTTCAGGCCCAGGTAAGGATGAAGGACCGTCATACATGGATATAGGTGGGATAAAAGCTGGAGATTGGGGTGAATTATTGTATATTTCTTGTTCCGGTTCTGCTACAGGCATTACGATAAAAGGAGTGTGTGGTTCATTATCTTCTTGATAATGTTGGGCAGCCGAATTTTGGCCTGAACTTCCGGCCCCTGACTCTTCGCGAATTCTGCGTGCAAAAACTTCCAATAATGATTCGCCAGACCTCAAAACCTGCGCTATTAGACCTCTCAATGCCCCGTTATCTCCCAGTGTGATTTTGACATACTTTCCTGCGTGGACCATTCGGGCCTGAATTTGTAATTGGCAACGATTCCTATTGTAGCCGCTCGCTTCATAAATAAGCGATTGCAACTGCTCAAATGAGAAATTTTCATCAACCCAATACGTATTTGCTGCAGGCTTGGAGTAACGTACTCCATACTGGTCAGTTATGAACTTTCCTCCAAAATGTATTGAAATTGCAATAGACATGGCCAATAAACTACATTCATAAATAACAAATATTTGGTCAGTTTACTGATTTCAATTGTGAACAGTTGTGAATAGTCGTATATGAACAGTAAATACAGTATACGTATGTGAACAGTATGTGAACAGTAAATACGTATGTGAACAGTAAATACGTATGTGAACAGTAAATACGTATGTGAACAGTATTGTACATGTGAACAGTATTGTACAGTAAATACGTATGTATTAACAGTAAATACGTATGTAATTAACAGTAAATACGTATGTAAAAAAAATTACCTGACGACTTCTCCGTCTCCTCCTCCTCCTCTTCCTTCAGCTCCCCTCCCTTCCTCTCCTCTTTCATCTTCCTTCCTCTCCCTCTTCCTTCCTCTCCAAGCTCTCACTCTTCTTTTTTCACTTCTTTCTACTCTCATCACGCAGGCAGTTATATAAGTTTTCCAAAAAAAAAAACAGAGATTCGGAAAGCTAGGATTCCTAGCGTTCCGAATTAAAAATTCAGAACGCTAGATTTCTAGCGTTCTGAATTAAAAATTCGGTAAAGCTAGGAATCCTAGCGTTCCGAATTCTTAATTCGGAACGCTAGGAATCCTAGCGGTCCGAATTTTTAATTCAGAACGCTAGGAATCCTAGCGGTTTGGGTAAAAATAAAAATATTTAAAAACCTGATTATTTTTATTAAAATATATTTTTTTTTGGGTAAAATAAAAATCACGGCCATTGATCATACAAAATATTTTCAAATTATAATTATAATTAGTAAAACATATCTATATTTACTTGCTGGGAATATTTTTTTTTCTACACATTATCTTACCTTCATAATATTTTTAGTGTGATGTGCTTCTTTATGCCGAAATTTTATACATAACATTTATTCAAAAAAAAAATAAATAAACTAAACACTCATGTTTCTGAATTTTTTGGATTCTACCCATGCCGCACCAGTATTCTGCGGCCCCAAAGGCTAAGGTCCACACAATGCCCCGGGGCCGCAGAATACCGGTGTGACTGCAACTTTTTCTTTTTTTTGTCTAACGAAAACAAATGGGATATCTCAAAGTTTGAATGAGGTCCGCATACTCTGTAAAACCAATGCCACATGGGTGGGGTCAACATACTTATTACAATTTAAATTTCTTTTTACTTTGAACTCGCATCCTCTGAGATATCTCAAAGTTTGAGAAATCTCAACCGTTAATTACATTCTGCACGAATCTCGATGCACATATAATACTGGTCCTGCGCTATCTCCAAATAGACATCGTACACCAGTTATGTAAAAGTTGAGACATCTCAGTAGACATAAAAAAAAAATATGGAGCCACACTGGCATCTGCGGCCTCCCTGATTGCTATTAATTTATTTTATTCTAATTAAGAACAGAAATTGGATATCTTTTCCACATGAATGCTTAATTATCGGCTTATCTTTTTCTTCCTTCCTTCCTTCCTTCCTCTTAGCTGTGGTGCTCTATCTAAGCTGTGCCTGTGGATGTGTTTGAAAGAGGAAGGTTGGGGGTGTATAAATATCTGGTAGCTTCTATGAGATTCTCGAGTAAGGCGTCTAGATGACGTGGACCCTAATTCTTTAAATTTAATAGAGGTCGTCTGACCAATCTTTTCGGATTTTTGTGTGATTTATTTGTCACATTTGCCGATTTGCGGTTGCCAGGGCCAGGGAGATGCACCTGCACCTCAATAATTTATTTTGTT
>JAJGRW010004815.1:0-133935 GCA_025461045.1 Carex parvula | reverse complement strand
ACCACTTCACAGTAACAGCACAGCACCAGCAAACATAAATGAAGTGTATACATAAAAAAAAAAAAAAAAAAGTTATCCAAAATAACAAAACATGAAACTCACATGAATTAGGCTGAGGCGACGGAGAAGGAACCATTTTCCAATTATGCCCCTTGTCACTCCTCTCACTTTCACTTGGTGGGTTTACATGCTCAAAAGAAACCCCAGACAACGGTGCGCCCCTTGATGCCCCAGTATGGGTAGCAGAAGGTGCCGGAGCCGGCACCTCCTTGCCAGGTGGCAATGCCTCATTTACCGGTGGAGATGCCACGGAACAGCCGCATGGTTCCCAGTCACATTATTCTGATATCCTTGAAACCTACAACCAGTCGGTGGTGGAGGTTTTGGTGCAGGAGCGGAGCGGGAGCATGGACCGGGTTCAGGGCAGATCTATGATTATGATGATGATGGTGATGGTGGGAATGGGGAAGAGAGATGGACCCGGTGCGTATGGACCCGGTGCGTAGGGCCCGTTTGTCAGAGAGTGGCGAAGGTAGGAGGACAGGCTGATCTGTTTTACCCGACCGAATGTGGTGTGGTTGAGGCCGAGGTTTGATCGGGAAGAAGAGTTTGTTATGGTTTGTGCCAGCTGGCGCAGCCTCGGCTGAGATGGCTGGTGGTTGCCGACCTCTAGTACAATTGAGGTTTGCACTATGGTTGGTGGATTTACCGTTGACCCCTCCAGGTTTGTTAATTTAATGAAGAGGTTCTATTTTATTGTCAAAAAAGTAAAGAGTATATTAGAGAACCAAATTCAAATCTAGCTGTCAATAGAATTGAAATGTAATACAAGAAGAGTGAGGCAATGGTACAACGCATAGCGCAGATTGGTCCATACTACGGATCAATATTTTTGTTTTCAAAGTCCAAATAGTCAATATGAACTTTTCGACATGATTTCCATACGAAAATGTACTTGCAGACTACATTTTACATTTTTTAGAATATTTTTACTAATTTTTTAGATAGGTAGAAAATCATTACTTTTGAATGGTCTAGAATCTTTAGATCAAGTGATATTTTACCTATCTAAAAAAATAGTTAAAAAAATAAAAAAATTTGATCTAAAAGTACATTTTCATACGGAGATTATGTTGAACGGTTCAATCAATTGTTTGCACTTTGAAAATAAAGATATTGATCCATAGTACAGATCAATAAGCCTTATGCATAGTACTATAGCCTCACTCGTACAAGAATTGCAATACTGAATTTGGGACAAATGCCTGACATGTTAGATTAGTATTTGTGCATACTTGTCAGGACTAAGCTGCTTAAACTCCACAACCGACAAAATCATTATTTCGGTTTGGTAAAAATTTTGGGTACGTGTGAAAAATTGAGATATAACAAATATAATTGAAAAATTTACCTCATAAGAGTTGAGATATAATCCCTGTTTCATCTGGTTCTTCAATTCCTCAACCTCATTTTGAACTTGATAAATCGGAAAATTCAAAGTGAAATTGAAGAAGGCATGGGGTCTTTGTAAGAGAAATGCACTCTGCTGGGGTATAATGGTAATTCCACCTGGGAATCTTACTACTTCGAAAAAAGATGAATTTCCAAAAAGGGGTTCAGTGAGTTGTAGTGTTGACTGTCGTACCACCAAAGCCATGAACTTGGATCGGATAATACTGATCCAGGTGGGAGAAATTATCGAGTTTTTAGGGTAAGGCCATATACTGAAAACCACTGTGGTGTAAGCTGACCCGTTAACCGACCCGTTTACTGACTCGAGAGAGCTAACAGACACCTGTAGAAGAACAGAGTGAATAAAAATTGAAGGGGTATATACTTCAAAACTTCAGGGGAGGTGTTGTACTGATATTTATGGTACAGAAATATACTGTCAGTACTAAATAGGCATTAGGTGGACCTCCATCTCATTATTTCCTATTTTTTAACACGTTTCTAGGTTTATCTAAATAATAGGGACGGAAGTATAGTTCAGGGGGTGCTTAGCCACCCCCATAATTTCAAAAATTGTAATCATGTATATTAAAAATTAAGTTACATTTTTCTTAAAATTTTATATAGTTCAGCTCTCTCATGAAATGCTAAATGTGTGCTTGTAGCCTGGTGGTTAGAATTCATTTAGTAGTTGTGTGGAGACTTGGGTTTGAATCCCAGTGACCCCCCTCCCCCCCAAAAAAAAAAAAAAATCTAAATTTTATGCAGGGATTGATTGACAGTTGTTAGCGTGTACTCGGTAGTGTTGTTGTGCTGGTATCGAAAGAAAAGAGAGAAATATAATTAAACATACAATGGTACCGGGGCTGCCAACTTCTCCATAAATATCATATTCAAGTCTCGAAATGTTTTCTTTCAATTCAGCAACTGTCCTTTGAAGCCTAAAGCTTGCCACCATATCAGCTGTCAGAGGAAAAAAAAAACGCAATTAAGATATCTTATATACCCCTGCAAAACTGGAAATATCTTCATCATCTATAAAATACACAGTGATTTCTTTTTCCAAAACTACCCTATCACAATTTAAAGGAATTTCTAAATTTACCAAGGGTATCTGATAATTCCTTTATTTGCAGGGATGTTTCCATATATATCTTTAAGAATAGCAGCGATTACAATATTTGTAATAGTGCAAATCAAGAACTTTAGATTGCTAGTTGATGTCTCTATTTCAATTTTCCTTTATGACTACAGAAATTGTTACTTTTCCCTAATTGGTTAATAGTGCAATTAACCTAATAAAGTAAAATTCAGTTATGTCAAATCAAATAACTATTCATTGCATTAGACTTAAAAAAAGAAGCTATAGGAGAATTAAGCTGTTATAGTAACACTATTCCAATAATAGACACAGTATATTGACAGAATGAACAGCAAATTGTATAACAATGGAATCTTTATTCCATGTACATTTTAATATCCTGAAATTACAATCAAATTCTGATATTTTTTAACTGATTAGATTAAGCTAAATTAAAATCAAAATTGGGGAAAAAATCTTCAGATCTGGACCGACAAATCCAACAAGACCAAAAAACTTTAAAAAAATTGGAAAATAAGAAGGAATTTCATACAAAAAGCAAAACCCTAAAGGGGAAAATCCAGATCTGGCAATGCTAAATCCAGCAATAACTCATCCAAACAAATCGGGGATCGATTAACCCGCATTCCTCAAAAGCAACGATACACTCACCTTCTATGATACCGTCAGCACCGGGACCCACTGTTCTGTGATGCCACGTGTTAAAAGGAGGTAACAAGAACACAGCTGATAGCAACACCGCCAAACCGAATAACAACACAGCGGCACAGCGCCAAGTCACACACTTTCTACAACTCCGTACAGGGCCCCATCCACTCTCCTCCGACGACGACGACGTCCCGCCGCCGGATCCCGGCGTTTGATCCTCTTCATCCTTCCCCATTGCTGGAGGGGGGCGCTTATGCTAGTCTCCATGCAATGTGTGGTTGAGGAAGCGAGACATTGTTGGCTTCGAGCTAGATTTTGATTTTGATTTTGATTTTGAATTGGGTGGTAATAGAGAGAGAGAAAGGAAGATGGAAGGTGAGAGAAAGTGAGAGTTAAACTAGAGCTGAGAGAGAGAGAGAGAGGAAGACTGTCACTATGTTTATTTTTTTTCTCGAATTTTCTTTTGTTCATTTTGAGTTTGTTTTTTAGTTTTTGAATTATTTCGTGAAAGGGATTTGTTATGTGACCCCTGATTTACTCCTTACAGCTCCAATTTAAATTGTGAAGAATAGTATCAATCATGATTGAAAGGGATTTGGAGTTAGTACTAAGATTTGTATTCTTCGAGTACTACAGAGGTACTTTTCTGTGAAGTAATTGGATCTGGACCGTTCTTTTAACTTTACACGAATCTCAAAGCACAAATAATACTGGTTCCTGTGATATCCCGAATAGGCACTTTTTTAGTTAATTTGAGCCGTAAAGTAGTGGGCCCCACTCGTGCAGTACTACAGAGGATATTTGTGTGTTAGTACTATGTATGTTACTTCATTTGTTCTCTCTAACATTATTTGAACTATATAATCTAAACAACACCATACTAATATGAAGAGTGATACTACATTGCTTTGGAAAGTAAAGAGAGTGTTTTACTTCCCGCTCATATCTCCATTTTCAAAGTTCAAATAGTCGATCCGAATTTCTCAACATGATATTCATATTAATATGTGCTTGGAGACTAAATTTTACATTTTTTTTGAAATGTTTTACTATTTTTTTAGAATTTTTGAAAATAAGTGTTTTTTGAATTTTTTTTTTATTTAATGAAAAGCTGTGATTTTCAAAAATTATAAATAAATAGTAAAAAATTTCAAAAAAATGTAAAATTTGATCTCCAAGCACGTATCAATAGGAAGATTATGTTGAGAAGTTCGGATCGACTATTTGAACTTTGAAAATGGAGATATGAGCGGGATGTAAAACACCATCTTTACTTCCAAAGCACCGTAGCATCACTCCTAATATGAATAGTATTATTCTTACTCCATCTATTTATTTGAGAAGTCAGATTTATCATTATTTTTATTTATTTTTTCATAGTTCAATAAACAATATAATATGGGGAGTGTGCATTCTTTTTCTATAAAATATAATAAAATTATACACTATTATCACTACTTTATTTACTTTTTCGAAGCATGATAATCAAAAGTACAAGCGTATTGTAAATAGTTTAATGTCCATTCTCTTTTCCTCAACACCAACAATTACAATGCATTGTAATTAGGAGAAAACATAGATGATAAATTGAACTCAAAAGTCCAAGCGTATTGTAAATAGTTTAATGTTCATTCTCTTTTCACCAACACCAACAATTACAATGCATTGTAATTAGGAAAAAACATAGATGTTAAGTTGAACTCAAACTCATGCTTGTATCCGTATGTAAGGAATCCTACAAGTGATATTTATTATATTAAAAATTAGATCACTTTAGTTTTGTATATATTTTTTTAAAAATGAGATTTATACTCCTTTGAGTGTCAAATTTGAAATATATTGAACTACCCAAAATTTTGAATTCCATACCTAAAAACATTTATTTCACTCTGATTTCAATTTTTACTAATAAATATTAATTACCTAATATGTATGTATCGAATTTATAATATTCCCTTTATTGATTTTCATTTTTCATATCTACACGTTACAAACCTAATATGAATGCTAAATGGGGTACAACTTGGGTCGCTGGAACTTTTCCGAAAGGCTAAAGAGGAATCTGTTTACCGAACCTAAGACAAATTTTCGTGAATTTTTGGGTGGTTTATCCGTTTCAAAATTGTTGTCGCCTTATTGTGCCTAAATTTATGAATATTGTAGATTATCTGTGAACACCAAACCACCCATGGCTATTTTTTGTAGCCTCATAGAAACCCAAAACTCCAGAAAACAAAAACAGAGATACAAAGAACTGGCCACAGATGATCTATTTTGTATTGGTGAGGGAATTAGTGAAGTTTGAGTGGGTTTTCCGTGCTTTGCTTACGTAGAACGGGATCGGAGGTGAAAAGTGCTCATATTAAGGCCTGGATTTCAAAAGAATTACGATAGTACCACTGGTACGTGAGACGTAGGTGACTATGGTGAGGTTGGGGGAGAAAGCTTGGATGGATGGTGACATTATTGTTTACACCCGGACCACAAACACTCGTGGGAATTTGTTCTTGCTGTCCGTTTATAAAATACTGGACATCTCCAGTCTGATTTATCTCTGTTGGCATTAGTGCTAAGATAGATGGTCTACCGGAGTTAATGGTAATGCAAAGGAAGTGTTCTCACGAATTTTGTTTGGTGAAAGGTTATGTTAACATTATTGCATTGGATTGTTATTTGTTATTATTATTTTCACATCTATTTTCTTATTGTAAGATGCAGTTTAATTTTCTCATTTACTAGTGATTATTGAGAGAATGGGATAATTTTTTTATGGCAATAATAAATGTGACATTTTCAATGAGAGAGTGGGATTGCTTATTAGTCATCATATTAACTTCATAATTTTCATATAAATTGAAAAACGACTGCGAAAAGAGTCATTATAATATTGATATTACTTCATCATTCAAAATTCAAATTTGAAAATTTCAGTTTGAATTTTCTGTTTCCAGTATACAAAAAAAAAATCATTTGAATCATGTTAATTTTATAGATGTCCTAAAACAATAGCCAAAATATTACTATTTAATATGTCATTGTATAAAAGTTTAAAATTTTGAAAGTACAAAAGATGTCAACATTTTGTGTTGTATTATGATATATTTAATGCTTGCTAGATTGTATCAACCTTTCTTAACATTTAATAGTATAAGATTTTTAATAGAAAGTAAACCATAATTATTTGTTAGATTCTCTATTTTTCTTCCCTTAAATAGCATAACAATTCTTTATTATTTATGAAAAAAACTTATTAATTGTAGAGATGTCTTTACTTCGACCACAATTTTGGAATACCATGTGCATAACAGTGGTCTCTAAAAAATATTAGAATGAATGGACCATGCTTAACTAATAGACCGGGTGCAGTTGGAGGTAATAGCAAGTGTCGGTTAGTGCAAATGCTATTTCTCCATCTGTACAAGGACCCAGGAACTAACGAATTCGTATCCTGTGCATTAACTCAAAAAAGAATTTTTTGAGTTAATGTATCTAGACCGTTTGATTAGCTTTAAAATCTGTATGAACTAGATCTACACTAATATTAAAAAGCTCCTGAATTAATAGGCTGTGATCAGATTGGCTCCGTTTAAAATCAAACGTCTGAGATGCGTTAACTCCAAAGATACTCCTTTTAAGTTAATGCTGACGATGCGGACTCGGAACTAACCTGAACTCCACGGGATGTGACTATTATTTTAAAATGAAGAAAATATATATATATTTTTGGTTTCCTTAAAATTGGGTACTGCCCGTGACAAAGCGTGTCGCTGATATAATTCCCGCGTTTAGAAGGATATTTTTGACAATTGAGTACAGCCGTGGTGTGTTTTTAAGCTCATTTAATGTCTTTCGTGAGTTTTAAATTTAAGATCAAAATAATTAGTTGATCATTTTTATTATTATTTTTTTATTTATCTGTTATTTGTATTATATTTTGTCTTGTCTTATCTAAGTTTTTTTTTAAATGATAATTTCATAAAATTTTATCAATTAACAATGAAACTAAATTAAAATAAGTTTATTTGATAAGTTTGATGAACTAAATTGATCATTTTTAATAATATAAGAACATAACTTTAATGAAAACGCTAAATTATCTGCAATTGAGTACAGTTTCGTGGTGTGTTTTTAAGCTCATTTAATGTTTTTGTGAGTTTTAACTTTAAAACTTATCATAGTTTTTAAATAACTAATTTAAATTGTTAAACGCAATCTACTTTACGAGTGAGTGATGTGTTTACATGCAAAATTTATAAATTTTTAACTTAATTTAGTACGAAGTCAAGCAATTCAAATATGATGAAAAATGAATGCTTTAAAATTAACTTATAAGCTTTTATTTTTTGTTAACTACTTTTCTTAGTACTGAATTAATTCAAATATTTATAAATTTTGGATATAAATGTATCTCTAGATTAGTTTTATCGTTTGAAGCAAAATTCAACGGGTTTTGATTGAACTCACCAAAAGATTTGATGAGCCTAATAACATCATAGTTCTACTCTTAAGGCTGTGCTCCACAACACCCACACGGAGAGGAACGGGAAGGAAGAGAAAGGAAGGAGGCAGCGCACGGTTCCTCTCGCTACAGTGAAACCTACACTCCGATTTGGGAGGTACGAATTTGAGAAGTTTGTATAGCGCGTTACCCTCGCTACAGTAGCGTGTTCCTTCCTTTCCCTCTCCGATTATCTTCTTTTGGAGCGGGTGAACGGCGTGGGCAGCCCGGGCGCGCATGGAGTTTCCCTTCGTTCCCATAGAGTTTTATGTTTAGCGTAGAATAGGATGCTCTTGAACTCACCAAGCTCTTTATGACTCAATTTCAAAATTTATTAAATTTGCTTCAAACGTTGAAACCAAACTGTTGAATTCAATCTACTTCATGAGTGATACATATAAATTAATTTAGTATAAAATGAACGCATTGAAGTTAAGGTCACCAACAAGTTCGGTGAGCTTAAGTTCATCCTAGTTTATCACGAATTAACAGTTGCGATCTTCAATTAAAAATTCTGAAAAACGAGAAACGAAAAGATTATAGTTTGACTAGGTATTTGAAATTTTTTACGGACCAATGTTGGAAAGTCTGACAATTTTAAATCACCGCTGTAAATGTTTTTCAGCAAATTTATTTACGTAAAAATTAATATATTTTAGAATCAGTACAAACTGAGTTACTTTTGAGTATTTCATGACATTGCGAGAATATTTGACAGTTTCGGTGGTATTAAAATCTGAAATGTGACGAGAATAATAAAAATTCGAACAAATGTACCAAATACAATGCAAAAGCATACCAACAGATTTGACTTACTATTAATATTTTTAATCAACAAGGACTAGATTACAAGTCCTACAATCATAAAATATATATACTTTAAATATTATCATGTACATATTAATGTGACTAGCTCATTGGAAATTTGTTTTTCCTCAGAATATGTCATGTATTACGCATATAGATTTGCATGAATTTATTAAAAGCACATTGTGAAAGTTTATTTACAGCACATTAATCGTCATTTTTTTTATATCGATATTAATATGTATTTTTAATTAATTAAATGATGAAATTTGGATATTAATAAAATAAGTGAGTTAAGATGACATAATAACTAATATAAAAATTTTAATGGATAAATTTCTACATCATGAAATTCTGTTAGGTATATATGTAGATAAACTTATCTATTGTAAAAAGGTTTGTGGACGGTCGTCAAATCTCAAGTAGGTCGACCAAATCACCTAACTTCGGTCGAAGATTCGTGTAAACGCTTAAGTTGATGTATACGGACGGTTCAGATTTGTCACGATCAGGTAGCCGACAAGTTACGAACCCCTTTTTTGTACTAGACCACTAGAGGCTGAGTCCGCATCGTGTGCATTAACTAGGGGTTCAAATACATTAACGCAAAAGATTCTTTTTTGAGTTAATGCAGATGATATAAATTTGCCTCTAGGGGTGTTCAAATGTTCAATTTTGCGAAGCAAAAAAAAAAAAATGTTCGATTTCTTTGGTTTTCAACTGAACTGAGAAAAATTTCGGTCTAAATAGTTCGGTTATTCGGTTTAAATAGATTGGTTCGGTTTAATTTTAAATTATTTAGGTTTAAATGGATTGGTTCGATTTAGATTTTTCAAAACCGATTAAACCAAACTGACCAAATTATGATGGTTTAAGTATGGTTTCACCCTTCCGCTTTTTCCCTCGTGGGTACGCTCGAGGACATATTTTGTTTGGTTCAATTATCATTTCATTCCTTCCATTCTAGTTTGTATATTTTAGAATATCAACATATTTTGTATGAAATCGAATAATGTGTGTAATATTATATTGATATATATTTCTATAAAATTACTAATTGATTGAATTTTAACTTTTTGAAATTTAATCTCTCTTATTCGGTTCAACCGAATAAACCAAAATTTAATTCGGTTTAAACGGTTCGGTTCTTATTTGGTTGGTTCTGTTCAGTTCTTAAAAACAAAAATAAAAACTTGATTTGTCTATTTTATTTCGGTTGCAACCGAACCGACCGTTTGAACACTCCTAGGCAGAGGCAGCTTGAGATGTTCCTTGGGCTTGGGCTGAATGCTGTATCAACTAAAGAGGCCGAAAGAGTCTGGAGATCCATTTTGATCCGTAAATAATTAGTGGATAGTAATAGTAGGGATCGGAATCTTTGACTGACTGCAAATGATTGTTAGCAAATTGATAAACGGGCTAAATAATAGGATAATTTCTATCCGACCCATTATCTGGCCCATTCGATAGCTACACCAAGTGGATTGGCCTCCTCTCATTATCGGATTTCATTTCGTCCATCTCGAGAAGAATGAGCGTCGAATTTTGATCGAACGTTCCATATCAGACCTGACGTCCCCATATCCTAACCTGCCCTTGACTCTTCAACTATCCAAAGACTGTTCGATTTAAATGGACGTACCAGATTAACTTGAGTTGCTTCAATTTATGGTCGGGATGACAGGATCCCCGTCAAGTGGTCAAACAAACACCGCAACACCAGGGGTAGTATGGTCTTTCTGACGTAAGGAAGGCCATGGTATATAATGCCCCTCCGCCTTTCTCCTCCGTTCGGATCTAGGGTTTTGACATCTTTGTCTAAAGCTAGGGTTTAGACACGTTCTCGATCTCTTCTCTCTTCTCTCGATCTAACTACCAGCTATACCATGACGGCGCAAACACAGGAGGAGCTCCTCGCCGCACAGCTTGAGCAACAAAAGATCGAGGTTCGTTTCTCTTTCTCCCCTTTCTATCGATTCGATCCTTTCATTAGTTGCTTGAAATGTTTTTTGGATTGTTAGATATCATTGATCGTCCCCGTGTTAGTAGAGAGTGATTGAAAGTTGGATAGTTTGATGTAGATGAATGATCAAAGTAGGTTATAAATCTCACGCCCTTGATTGCGGTATAACAGCAATTGAGTGAAATAGTGTAGATCTAACACTTAGATTAGTGTAATCACGAACATTAATCCGAATTGTTAGCTTTAGTCTTCATCTAATTGTGATAAAATGTTCATTTCTTATTTGCTTTCTAAACAAGCAACATTTAGTTTGGAATTTAACGAGTTTATACTTCCCTGCCTTTGTTATTTGCGTAGTTTTTGTTGTGTCTGTCATGCTTATTAGTGTAATCCAGCTTCCCTATAGTGAGGTCTTCTTCTAATTGTAAGTGCTCATATTATTAATTTAATTTGATTTAAATAATTGTGTGCAGAGTGAGGAGCCACTTGTTGAAGATGAAGATGATGATGATGACGATGACGATGATGATGACAATGATGCCGATGATGCTGAGGGTAATTTTGTAATTTCTCCCTTATTTTCACACAATTGTATTTACAATTTGACTAGTCAGAAGTAATCATTATTGCATGTATTTATCAATATTTAATGATAGGCCTGTGTGACAACTTTCATAGCTTTAGAGAACACAATCGTCAGAGAAAAATATAGGATTAAAATGAAAAGAAATAAAATTGTACTACCATTTTCTTGAAATAATATTTTACTGTCTTAAAAACAGGGCATGTTGATGGATCTGGCCGGTCAAAACAGAGTAGGAGTGAGAAAAAGAGCCGCAAGGCGATGCTCAAGCTCGGCATGAAGCCTATTCCTGGTGTCAGCCGTGTCACTGTCAAGAAAAGCAAAAATGTGGGTCCTCTTGCTTCCCACTTTCTTTTGTCGTTTCTCTCAGTCGGCTATCCTTTCTGACAGCTAATTTGCATTTTACACTTCCTTTTTCTAATTTGAAGTACCTAAAATTTAGCACCACAACCTGAAGTGTAACCAATTTTGGTTGGAACTATCACTTACTGGAATCACAATATTCTTCTCATCATAGTTGCCATGTAAATGCCCAACAAGTGTACCTTGCAATGATATTAATTGACTTGGCTAAAACAACTCTCTCATATGTGGCTGCATATTTCTTTTCTCCTATGCACAATGGCTTACATTATGTCGGATCTATTTGGCTAATTGCAGTAATTTAGTACAAACGCACCCACTTTAAGTTGATCTGTTGCTAAAAATAGAACAAGAGTGAGATTATGGAACTATGCATATCTCACTTTGGTCTGTACTTTGGATCCGTATCTTCATTTTCAAAGTCTAAATAGTCGATCTGAACCGTTCATCATGATCTCCATATGAAAATGTACTTGGAGGTTGAAGTTACATTTTTTGGAATCTTTTTACTATTTTTGTACTGTGCATAGTATGAACCAAAGTGCGCTGTGCATAGTACCATAGCCTTACTCATACAACAATCATTATTAACAACCATCTTAAAAATTGCAGATCCTGTTTGTCATATCAAAGCCAGACGTCTTCAAGAGCCCGACATCTGACACCTACGTAATTTTCGGCGAGGCGAAGATTGAGGATCTGAGCTCGCAGCTGCAGACCCAGGCAGCAGAGCAGTTCAAGGCACCTGACCTGAGTCACATGGTCACTAAACCTGAGACATCGGCAATTGCTCAGGATGAGGAGGAAGAGGAATGCGATGAGACAGGTGTTGAGCCCAAGGATATCGAGCTCGTCATGACTCAGGCCAGCGTTTCCCGGTCGAAGGCTGTCAAGGCTCTCAAGGCTGCCGATGGAGATATTGTTACTGCTATTATGGAACTCACCAATTAGTCGGGTTGGTTTGGGTTTTTTATTAGAGGATAATTTTTTTAAAGTTGGTTTTGTCAGTTTTGGTGCTTTGGTTGGAGAGTACTCTGTCACTGAGGTTGATGTTTTATGTTCTCTGGGACTATCTTTCTTTGTATGGTGAATTGGTGATGTGTTGTTCTAGTGGTGACAACTCCTTAATTTTGCTGCTTTTGATTTTGGGGGAACATTGTTGGAAATCAGTAGTAAATTTTCTCACAAAGGAAAACTTGGCCATGCCGTATGAACCCACACATACACACTCCAATTGGTGACTGGATCAAGTGCTTCTTGCTTTTCTATTTAAGCATTTGAAATGGTGTGTTAACATTGTTTGTCATCTTTTTTTTTATGAGCAGAATTTGTGATTATTTGGGTAATTTTTAACTGATAGGGCATCTCTTAGGAGCTGTTTGAAATGGTGGAAAATGAGGGAAGGAAGAGTATTTTTGGGGTTTTCTTTCCTTGGGTTGTTTAATATTCAAATTTTTGAAGAAAAAATAATTGATTTTACAAAGCAGTTATATTGCAGATATAATAATACATTTTACAAAATTGTAATTGTAAAATATATTTACGTTCGATTAAGAAACCAATTATATCATGTGAAGAACATGAATTTTACACATACATAAAATCTAAGATCTATAAAGTTTATAATCTGGCGAAAGATAATAAAACAAATTACAAAATAACTACTGTTGAGTTCTTTTTTTATTGTGAAGCAATTACAATGTGCACAACTCGATCAAGTTCATACAATACTTCAAAACTTGAGACGCTGCGTCTCGCTGGCAAATTGATTTAGCACATTAACTCTTTAGAATCTAATACTACCGTCTCCTTACTCTAGAATGTCATGACACATTTTATGTGACCAATTCATCACATTTATGTGACCGCTTGCTTAAATATATGCTTATTATCAGCTCTTAATTCTTGGATGAAAATAAAAATACAAAATTATTTACAAAAGGTTCCCTCAAATATATATGTTCCATTAATACGCATGCATTTGTTTACGGTTATTTGTAAGTGTATGTTAAAATAAGATATTAGAGGAAATCAATACAATGCAACTTTAAAGTAGGTTATCCTAGAGTACTAGTTTCTTTACTTTGCTATTTTTAAATTAATTAGATCAATCCAATTCGAACCTAAAGCTTAATTGACCTGAAAACTACACTTACCTAATGTTTCTTAAGTTGAAATATCCGTACTGGATTGCGTAGAGAAGGCTATACTGACCTGATTTTTCTTAAATATTATTAATATAGCCAATTATATTTTTTAAGGAACTATATGTATCAACAATTTACCGCTCATAGTTTGATAAGTTTTGTGTAGGTAGTCATTAGATGTTGTAATATTATAAATTTTTAATTTTTGTTTAAATAATTATTATTGGATATTTAAGTTTTTTTATATTATTATTTGAATTATTTTGTTAAAACTCCTGGATTATTCACCCAAGGCAGCGAGGCACTCAATTTATTTTGCCCACTACAAGTAAAAACAGGAATTAATACAAGTCGTTAAGAAATTACTAACTCACATTATTGTCATAATTACATTGATTAGCTAACAATTACATCATAATTAGGACAAACCATATAGTTATTTTTGATGGAACAAAAAACATGATTTATTGTACGCCAAGTTCTCTTGTTTTACCTGGATAGAACTTAGACAACCCATGACTAATGTAATTTTATTTCAAGTTTTATAGGGTAGTTCTAGTTCCACTATCCTTCCTGATACGATTTATTGTTATATATGAAAAATAATTTCATTACGAAATTGACAAAAAGGTTTTCATTTTTTTTATCACAATAACAAACAGGCCTGATAGTTGGGTGCCTCAGAATTCAGGCCTAAAGTTCATTCATTTTAAAAAATGGGTAAACACACTATACATTCTAAAGCTCACAAAAGTAGTACCTTTTGTTTTTCTTATAAATATTTTAGAGGAGGGTAACAATGATCTTATGAGATGATTATCACATTTTGAGTCAAGATATATCGTATATTGCATGTGAATAATTTATAGTCATAGAAAATTCATGTCTCTTGATTAGGTGACAAATTAAAGTGCTATGATTAAATAATAACTGACTAGTATTTCTATATAAATTTACAATGACCATATTTTTTTATATTTTAATCAATAGAAGTATTTGTTCTATAAATTAGGTTGTATGTTTCTCAGTAGTTTTGTTACTTGAATAATTAACAATTAAATATGTAAATCATATATACATATTGATCTGTTAAGATATTTGAGAAAACCAATAAATGTACACAAAAAAAAAAAAAAAAAATTGGGTCCATTGTATTCACAGAATCTTTGTTATTCTCAAGCCTAGCAAGAACGTCTGACAGTGAAGTTGTCAGAAAGAGGTGTTGGCTTGTAAAGATAACTAATGACAATAAGGTAAGAGAGGCAGATTGTTTTCAAGAAAAAAATGAAATGAAGAAATCCACCTAAAATAAGATTATACAGCATGAAAAACAAAGATAAAATAAGGAAGCATAGCAACTTGAGCCTATGTCCATCAATTCAGAGTTGACAAAATAAGCTCTTCTGATAAAATAGCCTATGTCCATTAATTCATCTACTAGTTTATTCATCTCTGTTGCTAGCACTTTACATTTTTGTTATCAGAAGAGCTTATTTTGTCCAAAGTCTCACTCAATTAAAGAAAATAAATTAATGAATTACTAATAATTAATGTAGAAAAATCAGAGTAAACTAGTATCAAGAATAGACCATAGAATTTGAGTATTAATTACAATAGACTAATTAAGTCACTCTATCTGATTGTAAGGGGTTGGAAAAGTATTAATTAGTATTTGATAAGTATTTGATTTTTCATGACTTAAATTTTACATATCTTCATTTTGGAATTACTAACCTAAACATGAATTTCAAACAGTAATGATATTTACTAAATATGAAGTACTACGGTGACTAATTAGCTGGAACATCATAACCCCCAAAAATATGGATCATGTCTCAACAGGACCAATATATATGACTTTGACAACCCATAACTCAATTTAACAAATTTTTTAGTTTAATTAGAGGGACTTCTCAATGGCATTATCTTTACAATGCAATTGATAGTTTTAACTTTTAGCTTACAAAACCATTTAATGATTTAGGAAATGATAAAAACTTTTGGTTTAATGATAAAAGACAATCAATCAATTGGCAAAATACAGGATTCTAAGATCAAAACTTAAGGTTTTTTTTTTTTTTTTTTATGTTTGTCAAATGGCTTAGAAAAAAGATCTTTGAACCATGACAATATCATTAAGTTTGGTATATATTATGAAAATACTAATTCAGACCAGCCAGATCTATCCTTTAGTCTACATTCCTGTGAAGCTAGAGGAAGAGGAATAATAAAGAATAAATATGTCATGGACAAATGCATTGCCACACGGTCACCAAGCCCGAGACATCGGCAATTGTGCACTGGATGACGGTGAAGAGGAATGCGATGAGCCGAAGGATATCGAGCTCGTCATGACTCAGGCCCCCGTGTCCTGGTTGAAGGCTGTCAAGTCAAGGCTGCCGATGGAGATATTGTCAGTGCTCATGGAGCTCACCAATTAGTCATTTAACTTGTTTAAGTTGGTTTTGTCATTTTTGGTGCTTTGGAGAGTACTCTCTGTCACTGAGGTTGATGTTTTAAGTTATCTGGGACCGTATCTTTTTATATTTGGGCATTAATTTAATTTAATTAGGGGCTGTTTGAAATGGTGGGAAAAAAAAACTATCTGAGAATTCTTTTTTATGGCGAAGCAATAACAATGTGGACAAACAATCAACTTAAAATAAATACCTCACAAATTTGAGTCTAGATTCGGACCATGTGATCAGAATGTGGAAAGCACATGATTTTTTTAATATTCGTGTCAAAACAAATCTGACAATCTGAAAATCTAAACTCAAATTCGAGTTACTTTAGGTGATAGGATTTCAAATTTGAGATGTTGCATCACGCGTCTAATATTTTTCAAATTTAGGAGCAATAGGGCTACATTTTATTTTATTGATTTTTTTTCTTAGCAATAAAAAAACCCTGCTACTCCGACGAATATTATAAATAATTTTAGTTGAGAAATTAAAATAAGTTCAAAAAATAAGGAGACAAATTGATCTAGATAGTATGTACGCAATTAAGAAGTTAATAAATCGAAACTATTTGTGCTTATTTGCGGACATTAACTCTTTAGAATGCCATGACACATTTTATGTGACCAAATTCATCACATTTATGTGACCGCTTTCTTTATTACCAGCTCTTACATTTCGATGAAAATCACAATCAAAATTATTTACAAAATGTTCTTCCAAATATATACACATGCATTTTGTTTAAAGTTGCAAGTGGATTTTAAAATAAAATATCAGAAGAAATCAATTTAAATTGAATAGAAAAAATATTTCAATTCAAGTATATATTAAATGTAAAATATTTCTTTTATTGAACAGCTAATTAATCTGACTTCATTTCTTTCGGCCTAATATAACAAATCTATTTTGAGCTACTTATTACTGGGACTGCATCAGGTACATTGTTAATTAGATAATTTTTCACTACCAAAAGTAGGGTACCACTAGTCAGTGTCCCACACTCCCACAACGATTTTAGCTCTCTCAACTGAGCACATATGATATGAGGCCCACTTATCAATAAAAACTCCATCTTTCTAATTTGACTGGTTAAATATTGGAGTTGTTCTTAAAATACATATTTCAATTAAGAAAATTAAATTTATCTACCATATCAACAATTTTTTAATTTCCTTCACACTAATTTCAAAATATTTTCATCCTGCAATTTTAACTTCGCTGATGTTGAAAAATTAAATTTCCAGAATTAGCACAAAGAAAAAGATTTCTCTTTAGGAATTCTAATGAAAATGGAAGTTCATAAATTAATCTTTTGCAATTGTAGAAGTTGAGAAGATTATTAAATTAGCAAGTGCTTCACGTCGTGCAATTGAAATTACAAGTGTTACATCAACAGTTACTATCCTTTTGTAAATCATATAGAGATGCCTTTGCTGACATAATGAAGTGGAAATATAATAATTCCATATTTATTCTCTGGTTTTCTCGAAAAGAAAGACTAGTCATTAAAACACTTTTTTTTTTTAAATAATGGTAGTTATTTCTAAAATTAACGTTTTGAGAATTTGGAAGTGACAATTCCAAAAATAGAATTATGGATATTTCATATTAGTGTCCTGCCTTTTATCAAACTTTATATGCTTATTTTTTTATTATTAAAACACTATATTAAATGCCGAAATATTTTTATTTACTATTATATTATAAGAGAATCCAATAAAAATTATCAAAACTAATGTGTACGTACAATTCTTGTATTTACAAAATTTACAAAATTTTGGAATATATCAATTCTCACTTAATGTTGCAAACCATATGTATTTACATAATTATAAAATATCCTCACTGAATATTGCATTGCATTTACAAAATTTTAGAATATACTAAATTATATCAATTTTTTTATACATATCCTCACTGAATATTGCAAAACATATGTACAATTCTTTAGTTTGATAAGTTTTGTGTAAGTCGCCATGAGATGTTATAATATTATAATTTTTTTAATTTTTATTTAATAATTATTATTCAATATGTAAGTTATTTTTTTTATATTATTATTTTGAATTTTTGTTCTTTAAAACTCCTGAATTATTTGGCCAAGGTAGTGAGACACTCGTTTTATTTTACCTACTACCAGTAAAAGCTGGAATACAAATCTTTAAGAATTTAATTACTCACATTAGTATATCATAACTATATTTATTAGCTAACATTTACACCATAAATAGGACACATGATATAGTTATTTTTGATGGAACAAAAAAAAAGGGATTTATTGTAAGGCCAAGTTCCATTAATTGTTTTAGTTAGAATATATAGGACTGTAACAGTAAGGGAGGAGTTTTGTAGGGGTGCGGCAGAAATGCCGGTAACCAATGTATCCATCTATTTTGTCAGTATTAATGGAAAGTGGTGTTTGTTAGACGAGGAGGGTTCAAATGCCTTCATTTTTAAAAACTTTAATAACTCAAAATTTAAAACTTAAAAGTCAAAATAAAACCGTTGGATATGATCTATAACATTTTATCTATGCTCGTGTAGAAATTTATGACATTTTAATTTTCTTTTGGTTATCATCAACAGCTTGTAATAAACGTACTAATGTGGATAATTTCTAGACGTTGATTTTTCAATTTATTGATTCACATAAAAACAAAATCAAAATGTGATAATTTTTTATGAGGACATAGATAAAATGATGTAGATCATATCCAACGGTTTTATTTTGACTTTTAAGCTTTAAATTTTGAGTTATTAAAGTTTTTAAAAATGGAGGCATGATGGAGGCACAAAAAATGGAGGCATTTGAACCCTCCTCTTGTTAGATTGTGAACCTTTACAAGACTGTAACAATCAGAAAACTCATAAAATATCCCTGTACTGGATCGAATTGAGAAAGGAATTAATGTTCTTTGGTTTTAAATGAATCAGACAAATCATAACATCAAACTAAGATTCCTAACATGGAATGTCCGAGGCCTTAATGAAAGATCCAAAACCTCCGCTTCTCTCATTGCATGATTTAGATCTTTGAGATGTATGTCCTAATAAAACCATCATTATGTTTCGGTTTCACAACCTACTTTCATCACCACAGATTCGCAAAGTGGCACCAAACAAAATCATCATTATGTCGTAACAACAAAAAACAGTGTAGGCACAATTAATAGAGATCTCGACAAAATATTCATAAAATAGATTAATGCATGCAATTAAAACAGTGCTTACACTGGTGAGGAGGTCCCACGCTCGAGATGCCTCAAGTTTTGTAACACACAGTTCGGAATCCCAGACCCAACCTTTACACAACTATTTGTAAATTTTTATGAAATCCCTTTTAAGAACTGTGAACCGATTACGTAGGTGGCTCATGTCCTAATACCTTTCTTCAAGCAATACAAGACATAAGTTGAAAATACACAAGTTCATAACATATTAGTATAAAACACACAAGTTCATAAACATGCAAACCGCAAAACACAAGTCACAACAACAATCCCACTTGGGATTCTAATTAGGAGGTTGTTGTCTGTCTTTGTCAATATCCATGAATTTTATCTTCAATCCACGAGTGAATGTTATCACTTTTACCATACAAGAAAAATGTCATCTCATCTAGGTCTGGCAACACTTCTAATATAAAGTTATAACCATCGCGCGACAACATGAAATGTGCTAATTTGTCCCTCATATATCTCTGTCTATCTCTTACATTTCTCTCAGCTTCAATTTAAACAAACTTGTTGAATGTTACTTCAAATTCTTGTTGATATTTAACATCTCAATGAGGGTTTCCTTCACCTCAATAATCATCTTATTTTCACAACCTCCGCTTCTCCCGTTGCATGATCTAGAGCTTTGAGATGTATGTCCTGAGCTCATACTTTCATCACCACAGATTCGCAAAGTGGCACCGAACAAACTCATCATTATGTCGTAATAACGAAAATATTTTTGTTGTTTTGAATTCCATTTGTTTCGGTCCTCCTCCGGAAATTAAAAAAACAGTGTAAGCACAATTAATATAGATCTCGACAAAAAATTCATAAAATAGATTAATGCATGTAATTAAAACATTGCTTACACTAGTGAGACGGTCCCACGCACGAGAAGTCCCAAGTTTTGTAACACAGTTTGGAATTCCAGACCCAACCTCTACACAACAATTTGAAAATCTTTATAATTTCTAAGAATTATGAACCGATTATGTAGTTGACATATGTCCCAATATCTTTCTTCAAGGAATACAAAGCACAAGTTCATAACATATTAGTATAAAACACACAAGTTTATAAATATGCAAGTCACAACAACAATTCCACTTGAGATTCTAATTAGAAGGTTGTTGTCTGCCTTTGTCAATATCCATGAATTTTATTTTCAAGTTACGAGTGAATGTTATTACTTTTACCATACAAGAAAAATGTCATCTCATGTGGGTCTGCCAACACGTCAAATATAAAGTTATAATCATCACGCGACAACATAAAATGCGCTAATTTGTCCCTCATATATCTCTGTCTATCTCTTACATTTCTCTCAGCTTCAATTTAAACAAACTTGTTGAAAGTTGCTTCAAATTTCTTGTTGATATTTAACATCTCAATGAGGGTTTTCTTTACCTCAATAATCATCTTATTTTCACAACCTCCGCTTCTCCCGTTGCATCATCTAGAGCTTTGAGATGTATGTCTTGAGCTCATACTTTCATCACCAGAGATTCGTAAAGTGGCACCAAACAAACCCATCATTATGTCTTAATAATAAAAATATTTTTGTTGTTCCAAATTCTATTTGTTTCGGTCCTCCTCCTGAAATTTAAAAAATAGTGTAAGCACAATTAATAGAGATCTCGACAAAAAAAATCCATAAAATAGATTAATGCATGCAATTAAAATATTGCTTACACTAGTGAGCGGTCCCACGCTCGAGATGTCTCAAGTTTTGTAACACACAGTTCGAAATTCCAGACCCAATCTTTACACTATTATTTGTAAATCTTTATGAAATCCCTTCTAAGAACTGTGAACTGATTACATAGTTGGCAGTGGCGTAGCCAGAATTTGAGTCAGGGGTGGGCAGAACAATTCAACAATAAATACGAAATTTTCAACAAATTCATCAATTCATCCAATGATCTGATAAGTCCAATAATTCATCAAGATATATGAAATTTTCAATAAATTCAAAAATTCAACAATTCATCTATTGATCTAAAAGTCCAACAATCTAACAATAAATACGATATTTTCTATAAATTCAACAATTCAGCAATTTAAGAAACACAAAATGCACACACAAAATAATAAAATTTAACAAATACGAAATTTTCAAGCCGATGACATTGAAGCGAGCATTCCTCTATGAGTCTTCATCTTCTGAAATCTTTGCATAATTTTCTCATTATCTACACGGCCAAACACATTTTTCTCAATATAAAGAACCAAACAATCATTCATCCATTGATCTCCCATTTTATTCCTTAAGCGACTTTTCACCACATTCATTGCCGAAAATGCCCTCTCAACACTTGCGGTAGCCACCGGCAATATCAAAGCCAATTTCACTAATTTGTAAGCCAAGGGATAAGCAGTGTGTTTATTCTTTTCCACCATCTTTTGAGAAAGTTCAACTAATTAAGCCCCTTACCTCCAAAAAATCATTATCACTTTGCAAATCCATGTGGTAATTCACCAATTGATTTTCTAAGATAGAGAGCTCCCATTGATTGAAATCAGAGGGATAAAATTGAGCTAATTGAAGCAACCTGTCCTTGTTAAATGATGAAAAAGAATTATTCGGGTCTAAGCATGCAATACACCTAAGAAGTTCGGTAGTTGTTTCTGTGAAACGACTATTAAGCTCTTGCAATTGCATATCAATAACCGTATAAAACATTTCAACACGATAATAATGCAAATTGGTTATATCTGTTGCTCGGCGCCTTGACCTACGAGTGTGCATATCCTCTATATTTGGAATTTCAATATTGTATTTCCTACAAAATGCACATACTTCTTGGAATAATGATTCCCATCCACTATCCCTCATTTCTTGCAATCGACGTTTAGCAATTTCCACCATGCACATAGCATTCACCATATCTTGATCTTTGCGTTGCAATAATTGGGACAGATCATAAGTGATGGCTAATGAATTTCTCATGACATGACAATTGAAAACAAACTCAAAAGATAGCACAGATTCTACCAAACCAGCTGCCTCTCCTCGTTGTTCGGGAAATGCTTCATCCCGTTCTACTTCCTCAATTACATCTATTGTGGCTGAAAATAGTGTAATAATGCTATTGAGAGCCTTGAAATGAGAACTCCATCGGGTATCACCTACATGTGACAAAATAAGAGAACGAAAAGAAGAAGAGCATCAAACTTGCAAAAATAATGATTGTTATTAAATGAAAAGAGTGTCAAATGCACGTGTAAGACTCGTTTCTTGGTTCAAACCTCTTCCGCTTAGGGCCTCATAATGTGAAATAGCTTCTACCACTTCAATTCTTCTCTTCTCACGTAACCGATCACGCCTTTTACAAGATGCACAAGCAACATTGAGAATGCTAGAGACCATTTGGAATAGTAAGGCAACTTTGGAATGACTCTTGGCTACCGCAACAAGACATAGCTGAAGTTGATGGGCAAAGCAATGCACGAAGTATGCGGTACTATTTTCTTTCATGATCAATGTCTTGAGACCATTGAACTCCCCTCTCATATTACTAGCTCCATCGTAACCTTGACCACGCAATTTAGAGAAAGATAGACCATGCTTACCCAATAAATCCTCAAGTGCCGCTTTCAAAGACAACGAAGTAGTCTCAGAAACATGAACGATACCTAAAAACCGTTCAACAACAGAACCTCTATTGTTCACAAAGCGAATCACAACTGTTTCTTGAATGAGACATCTCTTGACTCATCAACTAAGACGGCAAACAAATCATCGCCAAGTTCTGCAATTATCTCCTTGGTTGTCTCCTCTGCAGCAGCATTAACTATCTCCTTTTGGACATCAGGTGAAGACAGCTTTAGGTTTTGTGGAGCCTTGTCTAGAATCACCTTGTTTATATGTTCATTATGATCTCCTAAAAACCTCAAAAGTTCAAGGAAATGTCCTTTATTGCTAGAGCTTTCGGACTCGTCATGCCCACGGAATGTCAAACCTTGCTTTGCAAGAAATCGAGCACAATCTACAGACGCATTTAGTTGTACCCGATAATCCATCTTTTGTCTAACAGTTTGTTTCTCAAAGACCGTTTGGATGCATTGTCTCTGGTTCAACAAATTCAAACATTTTCTCCAAGCCTGATTGTGCCAGCTATTTGTATCCCCAACATGTTCATCAAACATTTTCTTATTTTTCCAATTTCTATAACCCTCTCCTACAAAGTTGGTTCTTCCACCTGATCCCAGGTTTTTTGGTCTAAAGAGATAACAACAAAGGCAAAATTCCGCATCTTTATCGATGCTATATTCTAACCAAGAGCCATACTGATCAGGTTTAAACCAATCTTTGTTAAATCTTCTCATTGTACCCCCTATATCTCTTTGGGGAAAATCATGGTTGTTAGGTTGACATGGACCTTTTGCTAGATAATATCGACGAATTCTGTCACGCTCATTTGGATTATATTGAGATATAGGTGGCCTTAGGGCAGGATCAGAGGGAGGTTCTTGTTCAACAACACCAACCTCATGTGATTCTTGTGAAGGTGAATCTATTGGAGATTTAGATGTCTTCTTATAGTATTTGTCCATCTTTGATACTCTAATAGACAAATTTAAAGAAAAAATGATGAATCATAGGGTAGGATATAAAAAGAAATCAGGTAAACATAAATCAATTTAATCTCTAAAATCGGGTATAGAATTTAGGGTTCAACTCTAAAATTGGATAATAAAAGAAATCATGTAATAACTGGATAATAAAAAAAAATCAGGTAATAACTAATAAATAAACAATTTAGGGTTTAGCTCTAAACAAAAAAATTACAGAATCAACCTAAATCAGGTATAAACAGAGAAATCAAGTATGATTGTATGAACAAATGAAATATAGTTACTCAAATTTCATTAAGTACGAAATATAAAAACAGAAATTAAGTAAGAACAAATCAAATTTCATTAAGTAAGAAATATAGTTACTTGAGTCGGGTAAAATAGAAATTAAGTACGAAATATAAAAAAAAAACAATCCATGACTCAAATTTACTCAATTTAATCAATTTATAAACAAAATGGAAATAGAGTTACTGAGTTAGAGTTCGAATCGCCTTCGTACCTCTCTTCACACCTCCGTCTGAGCAGTCTTCTCGCCTCCGCCTAAGCCCCGAGCCGCCTCTTTTTTTTTTTTCTTTTTGGAATCGGTCCTTGACTCCTTTCTCCACTGGATATCTGGATTCGCTGTGATTTTTGTCCAAATCGGCGCAGACGGAGGAAAGATATTTTTTTCCAATTTCCAACTCTCCGCCTCTAATGTTGTATCTTTTTGCTAATTCTGATTTGGGGGTATATCTCTGTATAGGGGCTGCTTCACATCTCTATGTGAGAGATTGGATGCAATTCTAAAATCAAACTCTGTAACATGCCTACGGGCTTCTGAAATGCAAAAAAAAAAAAAAAAACTCTCCTCCTCTAATGTTGTTGGCCTGCTGCTCCTATAGGAAAATTAATAACAATTGGGCTGTTTGTGCAATGGGCTTTTGTGGGCTAAACAGGGGGAGGCAATTAACAAATCAGAGGTAGGCATAAGTTAGAATAAGTATAATCGGTACCCTATATTTGAATTTCCAGGGGTAGGCAACTGCCTACTCCTGCAAAGAACTAGCTCCGCCTCTGATAGTTGGTTCATGTCCCAATACATTTCTTCAAGGAATACAAGGCACAAGTTGAAAACACACAAGTTCATAACATATTAGTACAAAACACAGAAGTTCATAAATATGCAAGTCACAAAATACAAGTCACAACAACAATCCCACTTGGGATTCTAATTAGGAGATTGTTGTCTGCCTTTGTCAATATCCAGGAATTTAATCTTCAATCCATGAGTGAATGTTATCACTTTTACTATACAAGAAAATCGTCATCTCATCTGGGTCTGCCAACACGTCAAATATAAAGTTGTAATAATCCCGCGAAAACATGAAATGTGCTAATTTGTCACTCATATATCTCTGTCTATCTCTTATATTTCTCTCAGCTCCAATTTAAAAGAACTTGTTGAATGTTACTTCAAGTTTCTTGTTGATATTTAACATCTCAATGAGGGTTTCTTCTACCTCAACAATCGTCTTATTTCACAACCTCCGCTTCTCCCGTTGCATGATCTAGAGCTTTGAGATGTATATCCTGATCTCATACTTTCATCACCACAGATTCGCAAAGTGGCACCAAACAAATCCATCATTATGTCGTAATAACAAAAATATTTTTGTTGTTCCGAATTCCATTTGTTTCAGTCCTCCTCTTGAAAATAAAAAAAAAGTGTAAGCATAATTAATAGAGATCTCGACAAAAAATTCATAAAATAGATTAATGCATGAAATTAAAACAGTGCTTACACTGGTGAGGAGGTCCCACGCTCGAGATGTCCCAAGCCTTGTAACACACAGTTCGAAATCTCAGATCCAACCTTTACACAACCATTTGTAAATGGTCATGAAATTCTTTCTAAGAACTGTGAACCGATTACGTAGGTGGCTCATATCTCAATACTTTTCTTCAAGCAACACAAGACACAAGTTGAAAACACACAAATTCATAACATATTAGTACAAAACACACAAGTTCATAAATATACAAGTCACAAA
The DNA here is from genome assembly GCA_025461045.1 of Carex parvula. NCBI lineage: Eukaryota > Viridiplantae > Streptophyta > Magnoliopsida > Poales > Cyperaceae > Carex > Carex parvula. The sequence continues at coordinate 108,078 of JAJGRW010004815.1, read as the reverse complement.
ACACAAGTCACAAAAAAAATCCAATTTGGGATTCTAATTAGGAGGTTGTTGTCTGCCTTTGTCTATATCCAGAAATTTTATCTTCAAGCCATGAGTGAATGTTATCACTTTTACCATACAAGAAAAACGTCATCTCATCTGGGTCTGGCAACACGTCCAATGTAAAGTTATAATCATCGTGCGACAATATGAAATGCGCTAATTTATCTATCATATATCTTTGTCTATCCCTTTCATTTTACTCAGCTTTAATTTCAACAAACTTGTTAAATGTTACTTCAAATTTTTTGTTGATATTTAACATATCACTGAGGGTTTCATTCACCTCAATAATTATCTTATTTTCACAACCTTTGCTTCTCTCGTTGCATGATCTAGAGCTTTGAGATGTATGTCCTGAGCTCATTCTTTCATCACCACAGATTCGCAAAGTGGCACCAAACAAACTCAGCATTATGTCGTAATAAGAAAAATATTTTTGTTGTTCCGCATTCCATTTGTTTCTGTCCTCCTCCTTAAATTAAAAAAAAAAACAGTGTAAACACAATTAATAGAGATCTCGACAAAAAAATCCATAAAATAGATTAATGCATGCAATTAAAACATTGCTTACACTAGTGAGGCGGTCCCACGCTCGAGATGTCTCAAGTTTTGTAACACAGTTCGGAATCCCAGACCCAATCTTTACACAACCTTTTGTAAATCTTGATGAAATCCTTTCTAAAAACTGTGAACCGATTACGTAGTTGGCTCATGTCCCAATACATTTATTCAAGGAATACAAGGCACAAGTTGAAAACACACAAATTCATAAATATGCAAGTCACAAAACACAAGTCAAAACCACAACCCCACTTGGGATTTTAATTAGGAGGTTGTTGTGTGCCTTTGTCCTTATCCAGGAATTTTATTTTCATGCAATGAGTGAATGTTTTCACAATTACATTATAAGAAGAACGTCATCTCATCTGTGTCTACCAACACGTCAAATATAAAGATATAATCATTGCGCGACAACATAACATGCGCTACTTTGTACCTCTTATATCTCTGTCTATCTCTTACATTTCTCTCAGCTTCAATTTCAACGAACTTGTTGAAGGTTACTTCAAGTTTCTTGTACATATTTAACATCGCAATGAGGGTTTCTTTCACCTTAATAATCATCTTATTATCACAACCTCTGCTTTTCCCGTTGCATGATCTAGAGCTTTGAGATATCTGTTCTGAGCTCGTACTTTCATCACCACGGATTCACAAAGTGACACCAAACAAATCCATCATTCTGTCATAATAATGAAAATATTTTTGTTGTTTCGAATTCTATTTATTTCGGTCCTCCTCCTGAAATTTAAAAAATAGTGTAAGCACAATTAATAGAGAAATCGACTAAAAATTTATAAAATAGACTAATGCATGCAATTAAAACATTGCTTACACTGGTGAGGAGGTCCTATGCTCGAGATGTCCTAAGTTTTGTAACACATAGTTTGGAATTCCAGACCCAACTTTTACACAATCATTTGTAAATCTTCATGAAATCACTTCAAAGAACAGTGAACCGATTACGTAGGTGGCTCATGTCCCAATACCTTTTTTCAAGCAATGCAACACACAAGTTGAGAATACATAAATTCACAACATATTAATACAAAACCCACAATTTCATAAACATGCAACTCACAAAACAAAAGTCACAACAACAACTCCACTTGGGATTCTAATTATGAGATTGTTGTCTGCCTTTGTCTATATTCAGGAATTTTATCTTCAAGCAATGAGTGAATGTTATCACTTTTACCATACAAGAAGAACGTTATCTCATCTGAATCTGCCAAGATGTCCAATATAATGTTATAATCATCGCGCGACAACATGAAATGCACTAATTTCTCCCTCATATATCTCTGTCTATCTCTTACATTTCTCTCAGTTTCAATTTAAACAAACTTGTTGAATGTTATTTCAAATTTCTCGTTGATATTTAACATCTCACTAAGGGTTTTATTCACCAAAATAATCATCTTATTTTCACAATCTCTGCTTCTCCCGTTGCATGATCTAGAGTTTTAAAATGTATGCCCTGACCTCGTACTTTTATTTCACAACGGTTTCGCAAAGTGGCACCAAACAAACACATCATTTTGTCGTAATAACGGAATTTTTGTTGTTGTTTTTAATTTCATTTGTTTCGATCATTCTCCTGAAATTAAAAAAATAGTGTACGCACAATTAATAGAGATCTCGAAAAAAAATCTACAAAATAGACTAATGCATGCAATTAAAATATTATTTACACTGGTGAGGAGGTCCCACGCACGAGATGTCCCAAGTTTTGTAATACACAGTTCGGAATCTCAGACCCAATCTTTACACAACTATTTGCAAATCTTTATGAAATCCCTTCTAAGAACTTTGAACCGATTACGTAGGTGGCTCATGTCCCAATACCTTTCTTCAAATAATGCAACACACAAGTTGAGAATACACAAGTTAACAACATATTAGTACAAAGCACACAAGTTCATTAACATGCAACTCATAAAACAAAAGTCACAACAACAACCCCACTTGGAATTCTAATTGGAAGGTTGTTGTCTGCTTTTGTCTAGCGACCACGTCTTCTACTTGCCGTGACGGCGGTGGCGATAGGGCGGTAGACATCGATTCAGGAATTTTATCTGCGAACCATGAAATCTCTTCTAGGAACTGTGAACCGATTACGTAGGTAGCTCATGTCCCAATATATTTCTTCAAGCAATATAAGGCACAAGTTGAAAACACACAAGTTCATAACATATTAGTACAAAATACACAAGTTTATAAACATGCAAGTCACAAAACACAAGTCACAACAACAACCCCACTTGGGTTTCTAATTAGGAGGTTGTTGTCTGTCTTTGTCTATATCCAGAAATTTTATTTTCAAGCCACGAGTAAATGTTATTACATTTACATTACAAGAAGAACGTTATCTAATCTGGTTCTGCAACAAGTCCAATAAAAAGTTATAATCATCGCGCAACAACATGAAATGCGCTACATTGTCCCTCTTATATCTCTGTCTATCTTTTACATTTCTCTCAGCTTCAATTTCAACAAACTTGTTGAAAGTTATTTCAAGTTTCTTGTTGATATTTAACATCTCCCTTAGGGTTTACTTCATCTCAATAATCATCTTATTTTCACAACCTACGCTTCTCCCGTAGCATGATCTAGAGTTTTGAGATGTATGCCCTTAGCTCAGACTTTCATCACGACGGATTCGCAAAGTAACACCAAACAAACCCATTATTCTGTTGTAATAACGAAAAAGTTTTTGTTGTTCTGAATACCATTTGTTTCGGTCCTCCTTCTGAAATTAAAAAAACATTGTAAGCACAATTAATAGAGATCTCGACAAAAAATTCATGAAATAGATTAATGCATGTAATTAAAATAGTGCATACACTGGTGAGAAGGTCTCATGCTCGAGATGTCTCAAGTTTTGTAACACAGTTCGGAATACCGGACTAACTTTTACACAACCATTTGTAAATCTTCATGAAATCCTTTCTAAGATCTGTGAACCGATTACGTATGTGGCTCATGTCTCAATATCTTTTTTCAAGCAATACAAGACAACTTGAAAACACACAAATTCATAACATATTAGTACGAAACACACAAGTTCATATACATGTAAGTCACAAAAACAACTCCACTTGTGATTCTAATTAGGAGATTGTTGTCTGATTTTGTCTATATCCAGAAATTTTATTTTTAAGCCATTAGTGAATGTTATCACATTTACATTACCAGAAGAACGTCATCTCATCTTGGTCTGCCAACACGTCCAATATAAATTTATATTCATCGCGCGACAACATGAAATGTGCTAATTTGTCCCTCTTATATCTCTGTCTATCTCTTACATATCTCTCATCTTCAATTTCAACAAACTTGTTGAAGGTTACTTCAAGTTTCTTGTTGATATTGAACATCTCACTTAGGGTTTACTTCATCTTAATAATCATTTTATTTTCACAACCTACGCTCCTCCCGTAGCCTGATCTAGAGTTTTGAGATGTATGCCCTAAACTCGGACTTTCATCACGACGGATTCGCAAAGTAGCACCAAACAAATCCATCATTATGTCGTAATTACGAAAAAGTTTTTGTTGTTCCGAATTCCATTTGTTTCGGTCTTCCTCTTGAAATTAAACAAAATAGTGTAAGCACAATTAATAGAGATCTTGACAAAAAATCCATAAAATAGACTAATGCATGCAATTAAAATATTGTTTACACTGGTGAAGAGGTCCCACGCACGAGTTGTCCCAAGTTTTGTAACACACAGTTCGAAATCCTAAACCCAACCTTTACACAACTATTTGTAAATATTTATGAAATCCTTTATATGAACTTTGAGCCGATTACGTAGGTGGCTCATGTCCGAATACCTTTCTTCAAACAATGCAACACACAAGTTGAGCATACACAAGCTCACAACATATTAGTACAAAGCACACAAGTTCATAAACATGTAACTTATAAAACAAAAGTCACAACAACAACTCCATTTGAAATTCTAATTAGGAGGTTGTTGTCTGTCTTTGTCTATATTTATAAATTTTATCTTCGAACCATGAAATCACTTCTAAGATCTGTGAACCGATTACGTATGTGGCTCATGTCCCAATACCTTTCTTCAAGCAATACAAGACACAACTTGAAAACACACAAATTCGTAACATATTAGTACGAAACACACAAGTTCATATACATGCAAGTCACAAAACACAAGTCACAACAACAACTCCACTTGGGATTCTAATTAGGAGATTGTTGTCTGACTTTGTCTATATTCAGGAATTTTATTTTCAAGTCATGAGTGAATGTTATCACATTTACATTACAAGAAGAACGTCATCTCATCTTGGTCTGCCATCATGTCCAATATAAAGTAATATTCATCGCGCGACAACATGAAATGTGCTAATTTGTGCCTCTTATATCTCTGTCTATCTCTTACATTTCTCTCAGTTTCAATTTCAACAAATTTGTTGAAGGTTATTTCAAATTTCTTGTTGATATTTAACATCTCATTAAGGTTTACTTCATCTCAATAATCATCTTATTTTCACAACCTACGCTTCTCCCGTAGCATGATCTACAGTTTTGAGATGTATGTCCTGAGCTTGGACATTCATCACAACGGATTCGCAAAGTAACACCAAACAAATCCATCATTCTGTCGTAATAACGAAAATGTTTTTGTTGTTCCGAATTCCATTTGTTTCGGTCCTCCTCTAGAAATTAAACAAAACAGTGTAAGCACAATTAATAGGGATCCCGACAAAAAATGCATAAAATAGACTAATGCATGCAACTAAAATATTGCTTACACTGGTGAAGAGGTTCCACGCTCGAGATGTCCTAAATTTTATAACATATAGTTCGGAATACCAGACCCAACCTTTACACAACTTTTATAAATCTTCATGAAATCGCTTCTAAGATCTGTGAACCGATTACGTAGGTGGGTCATGTCCCAGTATCTTTTTTCAATCAATACAAGACACAAGTTGAAAACACACAAATTTATAATATATTAGTACGAAACACACAAGTTCATATACATGTAAGTCACAAAAACAACTCCACTTGGGATTCTAATTAGGAGATTGTTGTCTGACTTTGTCTATATCTAGAAATTTTATTTTCAAGCCATTAGTGAATGTTATCACATTTACATTACAAGAAGAACGTCATCTCATCTTGGTCTGCCAACACGTCCAATATAAATTTATATTCATCGCGCGACAACATGAAATGTGCTAATTTGTCCCTCTTATATCTCTATCTATCTCTTACATTTCTCTCATCTTCAATTTCAACAAACTTGTTGAAGGTTACTTCAAGTTTCTTGTTGATATTGAACATCTCACTTAGGGTTTACTTCATCTCAATAATCATTTTATTTTCACAACCTACGCTCCTCCCGTAGCCTGATCTAGAGTTTTGAGATGTATGCCATAAGCTCGGACTTTCATCACGACGGATTCGCAAAGTAGTACCAAACAAATCCATCATTCTGTCGTAATTACGAAAAAGTTTTTGTTGTACCGAATTCCATTTGTTTCGGTCTTCCTCTTGAAATTAAACAAAACAGTGTAAGCACAATTAATAGAGATCTCGACAAAAAATCCATAAAATAGACTAATGCATGCAATTAAAACATTGTTTACACTGGTGAAGAGGTCCCACGCACGAGTTGTCTCAAATTTTGTAACACACAGTTCGGAATCCTAAACCCAACCTTTACACAACTATTTGTAAATATTTATGAAATCATTTCTATGAACTTTGAGCCGATTACGTAGGTGGTTCATGTCCGAATACCTTTCTTCAAACAATGCAACACACAAGTTGAGAATACACAAGCTCATAACATATTAGTACAAAACACACAAGTTCATAAACATGTAACTCATAAAACAAAAGTCACAACAACAACCCCATTTGAAATTCTAATTAGGAGGTTGTTGTCTGCCTTTGTTTATATTCAGAAATTTTATCTTCGAACCATGAAATCACTTCTAAGATCTGTGAACCGATTACGTATGTGGCTCATGTCCCAATACCTTTCTTCAAGCAATACAAGACACAACTTGAAAACACATAAATTCGTAACATATTAGTACGAAACACATAAGTTCATATACATGCAAGTCACAAAACACAAGTCACAAAAATAACTCCACTTGAAATTCTAATTAGGAGATTGTTGTCTGACTTTGTCTATATTCAGAAATTTTATTTTCAAGTCATGAGTGAATGTTATCACATTTACATTACAAGAATAACGTCATCTCATCTTGGTCTGCCATCACGTCCAATATAAAGTAATATTCATCGCGCGACAACATGAAATGTGCTAATTTGTGCCTCTTATATCTCTGTCTATCTCTTACATTTCTTTCAGCTTCAATTTCAACAAACTTGTTGAAGGTTACTTCAAGTTTCTTGTTGATATTTAACATCTCATTAAGGTTTATTTCATCTCAATAATCATCTTTTCACAACCTACGCTTCTCCCGTAGCATGATATAGAGTTTTGAGATGTATGCCCTGAGCTCGGACATTCATCGCGACGGATTCGCAAAATAACACCAAACAAACCCATCATTCTGTCGTAACAACGAAAATATTTTTGTTGTTCCGAATTCCATTTATTTCGGTCCTCCTCTAGAAATTAAACAAAACAGTGTAAGCACAATTAATAGGGATCCCGACAAAAAAAATACATAAAATAGACTAATGCATGCAATTAAAACATTGCTTACACTGGTGAAGAGGTCCCACGCTCGAGATGTCCTAAGTTTTGTAACATATAGTTCGGAATACCAGACCCAACCTTTACACAATTTTTATAAATCTTCATGAAATCGCTTCTAAGATCTGTGAACCGATTACGTAGGTGGCTCATGTCCCAGTATCTTTTTTCAATCAATACAAGACACAAGTTGAAAACAAACAAGTTTATAACATATAGTACGAAACACACAAGTTCATAAACATTTACATTACAAGAAGAACGTCATCTAATCTGGATCTGTAACACGTCCAATAAGAAGTTATAATCATCGCGCGACAACATGAAATGCGCTACATTGTCCCTCTCATATCTCTGTCTATCTCTTATATTTCTCTTAGCTTCAATTTCAACAAACTTGTTGAAGGTTATTTCAAGTTTCTCGTTGATATTTAACATCTCACTTAAGGTTTACTTCATCTCAATAATCATCTTATTTTCACAACCTACGCTTCTCCTGCAGCATGATCTAGTGTTTTGAGATGTATGCCCTGAGCTCGTACTTTCATCACGACGGATTCAAAAAGTAGGACCAAACAAACCCATCATTCTGTCGAAATAACGATAAGATTTTTGTTGTTCCGAATACCATTTGTTTCGGTCCTTTTTCTAAAATTAAAAAAAATAGTGTAAGCACAATTAATTGAGATCTCGACAAAAAATTTATAAAATAGATTAATGCATGTAATTGAAACAGTGCATACACTGGTGAGGAGGTCTCACGCTCGAGAGGTCTCAAGTTTTGTAACACACAGTTCGAAATACCAGACCAACTTTTACAAAATCATTTGTAAATCTTCATGAAATCTCTTCTAAGATCTGTGAACCGATTACGTATGTGGCTCATGTCCCAATACCTTTCTTCAAACAATACAAGACACAACTTGAAAACACACAAATTCGTAACTTGTTAGTACGAAACACACAAGTTCATATACATGCAAGTCACAAAACACAAGTCACAACAACAAGCCCACTTGGGTTTCTAATTAGGAGGTTGTTGTCTGCCTTTGTCTATATCCAGAAATTTTATTTTCATGCCTTAAGTGAATGTTATTACATTTACATTACAAGAAGAACGTTATCTAATCTGGGTCTGCCAACACGTCCAATAAAAAGTTATAATCATCACGCGACAACATGAAATGCGCTACATTGTCTCTCTTATATTTTTGTCTATCTCTTACATTTCTCTCAGCTTCAATTTTAACAAACTTGTTGAAGATTATTTCAAGTTTCTTGTTGGTATTTAACATCTCACTTAGGGTTTACTTCATCTCAATAATCATCTTATTTTCACACCCTACGCTTCTCCCGTAGCATGATTTAGAGTTTTGAGATGTATGCCCTTAGCTCAGACTTTCATCACGACAGATTCGCAAAGTAGCACCAAACAAATCCATCATTCTGTCGTAATAACGAAAATATTTTTGTTGTTCCGAATACCATTTGTTTCGGTCCTCCTTCTAAAATAAAAAAAAACAGTGTAAGCACAATTAATTGAGATCTCGACAAAAAAACATGAAATAAATTAATGCATGTAATCAAAACAGTGCATACACTGGTAAGGAGGTCTCATTCTCGAGATGTCTCAAGTTTTGTAACAAACAGTTCGGAATACTGTTTTTACTGGACCAACTTTTACACAACCATTTGTAAATTTTCATGCAATCTCTTCTAAGATCTGTGAACCGATTACGTATGTGGCTCATGTTCTAATACATTTTTTCAAGCAATACAAGACAACTTGAAAACACACAAATTCGTAATATATTAGTACGTACCACACAAGTTCATATACATGCAATTCACAAAACACAAGTCACAAAAATAACTCAACTTGGGATTCTAATTAGGAGATTGTTGTCTGATTTTGTTTATATCCATAAATTTTATTTTCAAGCCATGAGTGAATGTTATCACATTTACATTACAAGAAGAACGTCATCTCATCTTGTTCTGCCAGCACGTACAATATAAAGTTATATTCATCACGCGACAACATGAAATGTGCTAATTTGTCCCTCTTATATCTCTGTTTATCTCTTATATTTCTCTCAGCTTAAATTTCAACAAACTTGTTGAAGGTTACTTCAAGTTTCTTATTAATATTGAACATCTCACTTAGGATTTATTTCATCTCAATAATCATCTTATTTTCACAACCTACGCTCCTCCCGTAGCCTGATTTAGAATTTTGAGATGTATGCCCTGAGCTCGGACTTTCATCACGACAGATTCACAAAGTAGCACCAAACAAACCCATTATTTTATCGTAATAACGAAAAGGTTTTTGTTGTTCCGAATTCCATTTGTTTCGGTCCTCCTCTTGAAATTAAACAAAACAGTGTAAGCACAATTAATAGAGATCTCGACAAAAAATCCATAAAATAGACTAATGCATGCAATTAAAACATTGTTTACACTGGTGAGGAGGTCTCACGCACGAGTTGTCTCAAGTTTTGTAACACAGTTTAAAATCCTAAACCCAACCTTTACACAACAATTTGTAAATCTTTATGAAATCTTTTTTAAGAACTTTGAGCCGATTACGTAGGTGGCTCTTGTCCCAATACCTTTCTTCAAACAATGCAACACACAAGTTGAGAATACACAAGTTCACAACATATTAGTACAAAACATACAAGTTCATAAACATGTAACTCATAAAATAAAAGTCACAACAACAACCCCACTTGAAATTCTAATTAGAAGGTTGTTGTCTGCCTTTGTCTATATTCAGGAATTTCATCTTCGAATCATGAAATCTTTTCTAAGATCTGTGAACCGATTACGTATGTGGCTCATTTCCCAATACATTTCTTCAAGCAATACAAGACAACTTGAAAATACACAAATTCGTAACATATTAGTGCGAAACACACAAGTTCATATACAGGCAAATCACAAAACACAAGTCACAAAAACAACTCCACTTGAGATTCTAATTTGAGATTGTTGTCTGACTTTATCTATATCCAGGAATTTAATTTTCAAATCCGGAGTGAATGTTATCACATTTACATTACAAGAAGAACGTCATCTCATCTTGGTCTGCCAACATGTCCAATATAAAGCTATATTCATCGCGCGACAACATGAAATGTGCTAATTTGTGCATCTTATATCTCTGTCTATCTCTTACATTTCTCTCAGCTTCAATTTCAACAAACTTGTTGAAGGTTATTTTAAGTTTCTTTTTTATATTTAACATCTCACTGACGGTTTTCTTCATCTCAATAATTATCTTATTTTCACAATCTCTGCTTTTCACATTGCATGATCTAGACCTTTGAGATGTATATCCTGATCTCGTACTTTCATCACCATTGATTCGAAAAGTGGCACCAAACTAACCCATCATTTTATCGTAATAACGAAAAGGATTTTGTTGTTCCGAATTCTATTTGTCGGTCATCCTCCGAAATTTAACAAAACAGTGTAAGCAAAATTAATAGAGATCTCGACAAAAAATTCATAAAATAGACTAATGCATGCAATTAAAATATTGCTTACACTGGTGAGGATGTCCCACGCTCAAGATGTCTCAAGTTTTGTAACACAATGTTCGGTATATCAGACCAACCTTTACGCAACTATTTGTAAATTTTCATGAAATCTTTTCTAAGATCTGTGAACCGATTACGTATGTGGCTCATGTCCCAATACATTTTTTCAAGTAATAAAAGATACAAGTTGAAAACACACAACTTCATAACATTTAGTACGAAACACACAAGTTCATATACATGCAAGTCACAAAACACAAGTCACAACAATAACCCCAATTAGGATTCTAATTAAGAGATTGTTATTTGCCTTTGTCTATATCCAGGAATTTTATTTTCAAGACATGAGTGAATGTTATCACATTTACATTACAAGAAGAACGTCATCTCATCTTGGTTTGCCAACACGTCCAATATAAAGTTATAATTATTGCGCGATAACATGAAATGTGCTAATTTGTCCCTCTTATATCTCTGTCTCTCTCTTACATTTCTTTCAGCTTCAATTTTAACAAACTTGTTGAAAGTTGCTTCAAGTTTCTTTTTGATATTTAACATCTCACTGACGGATTCCTTCATCTCAATAATAATCTTATTTTCACAACCTCCACTTCTCACATTGCATGATCTAGAGTTTTGAGATGTATGTCCTGATCTCGTATTTTTATCACCATGAATTCGAAAAGTGGCACCAAACAAACCCATTATTTTGTCGTAGTAACGAAAAAGTTTTTGTTGTTCCGAATTCCATTTGTTTCGGTCATCCTCCGAAAATTAAACAAAACAGTATAAGCCAATTAATAGAGATCTCAACAAAAAATCCATAAAATAGACTAATGCATGCAATTAAAACATTACTTACACTGGTGAGGAGGTCCCACGCTCGAGATGTCTCAAGTTTTGTAACACACAGTTCGGAATATCAGACCCAACCTTTACACAACCATTTGTAAAACTTCATGAAATCTCTTCTAGGATCTATGAACCGATTACGTAGGTGGCTCATGTCCCAATATCTTTTTTCAATCAATACAAGGCACAAGTTGAAAACACACAAGTTCATAACATATTAGTACAAAACACACAACTTCATAAACATGCATGTTACAAAACACAAACATACAAGTCACAACCACAACCCCACTTGGATTCTAATTAGGAGATTGTTGTCTGTCTTTGTCTATATCCAGAAATTTTATCTTCCAGTCATGAGTGAATGTTATCACTTTTACCATACAAGACGAACGTCATCTCATTTGGGTCTGTCAACACGTTCAACATAAAGTTATAATCATCGCGTGACAACATGAAATGTGCTAATTTATACCTCATATATCTCTTACATTTATCTCAGCTTCAATTTCAACAAACTTGTTGAATATTACTTCAAGTTTCTTGTTGATATTTAACATCTCACTAAGGGTTTCATTAACCTCAATAATCATCTTATTTTCACAGTCTCCGCTTCTCCCGTTGCATGATCTAGAGTTTTAATTTGTATGCCCTAAACTCGTACATTCATCACGACGGATTCGCAAGGTGGCACCATCCAAACCCATCATTCAGTCGTAATAACGAAAATATTTTTGTTGTTCCGAATTTTATTTGTTTCGGTCCTCCTCCTGAAATTAAATAAAATAGTTTAAGCACAATTAATAGAGATCTTGAAAAAAAATCCATAAATAGACTAATGTATGCAATTAAAACATTGCTTACACTCGTGAGGAGGTCCCACGCTCGAGATGTCTCAAGTTTTCTAACACACAGTTCGAAATTCCAGACCCAATCTTTACACAATCATTTGTAAATCTTCGTGAAATCACTTCTACGAACTGTGAACCGATTAATTAGGTGGCTCATGTCCCAATACATTTTTTCAAGGAATGCAAGGCACAAGTTGAGAATACACAAGTTCATAACATATTAGTACAAAACACACAAGTTCATAAATATGCAAGTCACAAAACACAAGTCGCAACAACAACTCCACTTGGAATTCTAATTAGGAGGTTGTTGTCTGCCTTTGTCTGTATCCAGGAATTTAATCTTTAAGCCATGAAATTCCTTCTAAGAACTGTGAACCGATTACGTAGGTAGCTCTTGTCCCAATATATTTCTTCAAGCAATACAAGACACAAGTTGAAACACACAAGTTCATAACATATCAGTACGAAATACACAAGTTCATAAACATGCAAGTCACAAAACACAAGTCACAACAACCCCACTTGGGATTCAAATTAGGAGGTTGTTGTATGTCTTTGTCTATATCCAGTAATTTTATCTTCAAGTCATGAGTGAATGTTATCACTTTTACCATACAAGAAGAACGTCATCTTATCTGGGTCTGCCAAGACGTCCAATATAAAGTTATAATCATCGCGCAACAACATGAAATGCGCTAATTTGTCCTTTATATATCTCTGTCTATCTCTTACTTTTCTCTCAGCTTCAATTTCAACATACTTGTTGAATGTTACTTCAAGTATCTTTTTGATATTTAACATCTCACTGAGGGTTTCATTCACCTCAGTAATCATCTTATTTTCACAACCTCCGTTTTTCCGGTTGCATGATCTAGAGTTTTGAGATGTATGCCTTGAGGTCGTACTTTCATCACGATGGATTCGCAAAGTGGCACCATACAAACCCATCATTCAAATGAAAAGATTTTTGTTGTTCCGAATTCCATTTGTTTCGGTCCTCCTCCTGAAATTAAACAAAATAGTTTAAACACAATTAATAGAGATCTCGACAAAAGAATCCATAAAATAGACTAATGCATGCAATTAAAACATTGCTTACACTGGTGAGGAGGTCCCACAGTCGAGATGTCTCAAGTTTTGTAACACACTGTTCGGAATTCCAGATCCAGCCTTTACACAACCATTTGTAAATCTCCTAATTTTTAAAGTTAGCACAGTTTAAAAAAAATAAACCAAAAAACCATCGTTTTTGAAAAATTCGAAATCTACCATGGCCGCAGAATGATTGTGCGAACCCAAATGCTGGAGACCGCACAGGAGTTCTGCGGACACAGCCAGGGGTCCGCAGAACCATTCTGCGACCCCATTTTTTTTTGGTGTTTTATCTAATTGAAAGAGGCCCCACGTGGGGATGCGTGCCCCGTATGAGATATCTCAATTTTTTTTTTGATATTTTTGTTGTTGTAGGAATGTGTGCCCCATTTATGAAATATCTCAAAGTTTGAAAAAAAATATATATATATGGGGCCGCAGAATGGTTCTGCGGACCCCTGGCTGGGTCTGCAGAACGCCTGTGCGGTCTCCAGCATTGGGGTCCACAAAATCATTCTGCGGCCGTGGTAGATTTCGAATTTCCCAAAAACGATGGTTTTTTGGTTTATTTTTTTTTTAAACAATAGTAGTTTTAAAATTTTGGTTGTAAATCTTTATGAAATCTCTTCTAAAAATTGTGAACCGATTACGTAGGTGGCTCATGTTCTAATACCTTTCTTCAAGCAATGCAACTGAATAAATCTCTTGAAACAAAGGCTTTTACATGTAGCGAAATATTCTGTTTCAAAAATTAATGTTTTATATTTTTAAGTAGTATGTTGCTTGAAAATCAATAATTACTTGTGAAAAAAATATATTAGATATACATATATTGAACAACTAAGATATTTGAGAAAATCAATGTATTTGTGTAATTTATTTTTCATCTTTTCTTTTTGTTAATTGCTAGAATTTTTTTATTGTTTTATTTTTTTTTATTTTGCAATTAAAAAAAATGATAGTTTTGGTATAAGTAGTTTTTCAGTGTGGTTTTTGCTTTTTTTTTTTTTTTAATTTGGGCTTGGGTATCTAGTAGTATGTGTTTTTCTTATAATTGGTGTTGGAATTAAAGCTGTACTTTGCAATTAGAAAGAGATTTGTATTTTGTCATTTTGAATTTATTTTATCTATTAAGGATTGAAAAACTGCTAATTGAGAGAAGAAGAACATGTTTTACCATGTTAGAAAACTTTGTTATTTTACAATTACAAAGGTTTAAAAGAAATCTCAATGTCATATAATTATTACCTATATTAATATTTTACGTTCTTGCTGATTTTAATGATACATCAACGATTAGGCAGCTGTAAACTATTATAACACAGAAAACCAAAAAAAAAATATATATATATTCTGGTAAGAAAACAGCTTGGTATGCTGTATGGTTAATATATTTAAAACAAAAATTGCATCAACTTCGGACTTCTTTACCAATATTAATTTGAACATAAATCGATCCGAATTGTTCGTATTATAATTCGTTCAATATTAATTTGTTAATTGTTCGGCCCGTTTATCTATGGGACATCTTGTTCATTTGGCAAGGAAGTGTACATGCATTCCTGAATAGGTTTCACATCTCCATAGTTTGGTAAACCTGCCAACCTGGAATGAAAACAAGAATGCATGCTTCTAACCAAACAAATTTGTGCACATTGTTTATAACTTTACATTTCCAATCTTTCCAGTCATTTTACAAATTCATTTTTCAAAAGCTTTTGAAGTAGAATAGCATATCTCTCTATGAAAAGAATATGAACAAATCCAGCCCACAAATATTAACAAGTTCCTCACAATCACCTTTGGTTTAGCACTCTGGGAAATCATAAACAAATAAATGAAATAAAAAATATTAGACAGAACGAAGACCTAACTATTTACAAAACACTCTCCCAAAAACAATTCTTTTTTCACTAGTATAGTTCACTCATAATCTATTTTTTTTTCTTCTAATTTTGTATATTTCCCTTCTCTTCTGAAAATTTCCCAACCAAATCCACACCAAAGAAATGATGAGCAGTCCAGCCAATTACCAGTTAAAATGAGCAATTCACCAATTACCAGCCGTATTTGTGCGTACTTGCACCAGTTGTATCCATCTGTTTACTGGTTTTTCAATAGTGAGGTTTTCAATTGGGGGTAAATTTAATGTGGCCTCAAAATAGAATTGGTTTTAATATGGGAGTGAGATCGAAGAAAGATGGTTTAGCGGGGTGTAACTACAAGTTACATAGGAACTTGGGATTGGAACTGAAGATATGAATTGATTAGCGAGGATTCTGGTGAGAGAAGTTATAGTTACTGGCCTGCAATGAATCATTGAGCAATTTGAGAAATCAAAATTTAGTCGAATAAAAACAGATAGATTAATGCTGAAAAGCATAAGAAACTTATTGTTTCTCAGGAAGAAACACAGTATGATAAATTCACATGCTGCATAAGATACTTCTATTTTAGTTTTCAATGTTATCATATGAAAAAACAAGTCGAAGAAATAGAAATCGGACAATCCCTCTCTTCTATTCTTCAAGCAGTAAACTTGGATTATCTCTTATCTTCATTTTATTTTAAATTTCAAACATCAACAACAACAGTAGCAACAACAGCATCACCATCACCACTCTTACCCACAAATCTTTTATTTATTTATGGTTTCTAAAAAAAATTCATCTCTGTGTGCCTATCTGCCGAAAGTTGTGCCTAATCACGAATTTATATCACCGGAGGTAACACAAATTTTGAGTTTAGATCTGAACCGTTTGATCTTCTTTGCCACGGATATTAAAGGGACATCTGCATTCCACCTAGCGCTAGATTGGTCCGGATTCTGATCGTACGGACTCGATTCAAACACAAATATTCTGTTACTTCAAAGTACATGCTGTATTATTCAGAGAATTAATTACAGCTCCGAAACAGTGCGGTAAAAGATTTTTTTTTTTATGTTGGTAAAAGAAAATATTTTTCTTGCTTCCGGAGAATTGCTTTATAAAAGCTAGTGGTAAATAAGAGAGAACTTGCTAAAAAAAAAACTCCTATATGCGATTGTTTCACATAGATGGCCTATTTACATAATCTTTGTATTACATAATCTTTTCTCTTCTAATTCAGCAAGTTATTTCGTAGAGGATCACAATAAGCCAAAACGAGGCCTTAATTGCAAAATTAAGCTTCAACAGTGCAACGATCTAATCCTCAATATATTTCAATTTGTGATCTCGGAAATGATGCGGCAACAACGATTCAATTCAGCCCCAATGTGCTACTTAGTAGGATACAAATATTCAAAGCACATAAAAAGCATTATTGTATATAGAAAACAACATTCATTATGACAATCGGATTTAAATCTCCTATTACATATTAATCAGCATTAATTTATCTCTTCTCTCCTATTACATATTAAGCATCTAAGCAGAGGTTGTAACTGTAGTAATTTCTCTTCCTAACAAGTATCTAACAGTAGGTGTCTTTAATCAGGAAAAATCTATTGCTATTTTGACTAATTCCTCTGTTATTTTCTCTAAAATAAACAAATTCTTCAATGACTTCCTCAATTCTTCGTCCAACTTTTTGCTAGCAAGATCCTCCAATTGCGGGATGTGAAGATAACATGATGCCATACAAAGATCGAAAACCGTCTTTACATCGACATTCATGAATTCCTTGTCCCAGTTCTCGATTTCCTTCTCAGTCAGCATTATGGGGCTCCCGTCCGGTGTGGTACAAGGTTTGGTCCTCTTTTGCTTGAAGACATGTATGTCGCAATACTTGATCACCATTTCTAGGATATCAGCGGTGATGGTGGATAGCTCAATGTTGACCTCAGCACAGCTATCTTTAATCAAGTCGCATATTGTTTGAGACATGGTTGTCAATGCCTCCGTCACCAAGAACTCCTCTCCATCGGAGGTCGTGAGGAAGTACATTTGCTCAGCTGGAGTGCAGTTTGACATTTTTTTTCGTTGAGGTTTTACATTTTAGGGGTTAAATTCCAAGACTTATATAATGTGCTCAAGCAACTATTATCATAGAATTAGAATTGGAATTTGCAATTATAGCACCTCTGTTTTTAGACAATTTCTATTTTTACAATTTTTATTTCTCTAAATATACTCGCAAAACAATTAAAACTTATTTATAAATATGTAACAATTCCTTTATATTTGTTTATATTTGTTGTTTAAAATGAAATTATTTTTTTTGCTATTACTGGCTCGGTCTAATTATGCAAAGTTTTCTATAAATTGATATAAGAGTTTCTTTATTTAGGCAATATATGATTCTTTATTTTCGTTTTAGAATATTTACCTGAAAGACAGATGCTATTTTGAGAGCACTATTTTATTTATTAAAAATTTGAAACAAACTTTCTCTTTTTATATCATATTGTCCTTCAATTTGATTGGATTCGGATTCAAAATAAAAAATTGTGACGTGCGTTATTTTGAAAAAAAAAAAATTAAGCTTGTTGGCCATATATGTATTATTGTTATTTTAATCTGTCCGATTTACTTTTTTTATTTTCTTTATTGGATGGCGGCTGTAAAATAATGATATCATATTTAAAACAATTGTTTGAATATCTACAAGTTTAATAGAATTCTTAAAATACTATAAAATTTGTCTTTAATGTTTCGGAAAAAGATATTTGTTTGTCCAATATTTTTTTTATGAACATAATTGTTAAATAAAAATTAACGTTTCTTCAATAAACTTTGTTCGAAGTAGAGTTTGATAAACAATCATGATATTATAAAGAAAAGTGTAAATCCTTTTTAAAGATGATAAATGGGATTCCCTTTTTTTTTTTTGAAAAATTATATAAGATTCACATGATAAATAATTATACATGATTCACACAATTCTGAATAGGGTTCAGAGTTTTTTTTATATGCAACACGTTTTTTTAATTGTGTAGGGTTATTGTAACTTCAAAGACAAAACTGGCTACTTAACATTCCTTATAAAATTAAGTTATTTTTGTGGTCGGTTTTACATAATAAGATTTTACAAAGGAATTATACTTGTCTAAAAGGAGCTGGAATGGATCACCATTGTGTGTATTTTGTGTCAATATGAAACATGTTAATTATTATTTTTTTATGTTCTCCTTATTCCATGATATTTGGAATATTATAATTCTCAGAATTTGAAATGTTTACATGTGAATATTTCTGATTTAGTGGAATCTTTAAAAAGAAGAAGACTCGTACGCAGATCCATGCAGCAAGGGTAAGATGAGCTATTGATTAAATATTTTTGGTGATAAATGGTAATTTGTATAATTGATTTGTGATTGTATCGTAAAAGGAATTTTTTAGAATTACTGAATCTAGACCGTTTTTTTGACTTCGCACAAATCTCAAAACGGCCGAGAGTAATTTCAAACCGTAAAGTGAAGAGAATCTTTTACACATATTGGAGAGGATACTCTTCCATAACTTTTAACATCAATTTTTTCACATATACAAATCTCTACCACATTTTTTTTGTTTTATTTTAGGAAAGAGACAAATTTGAATCAGTGTTGTGAATAACGGTACCGCCAATTAATTAATTGGAAATAATCGGTCATAATAAAAAATAATCGATCAATTAGTTAGAAAAATATGTAATAATTTAATCGCCGCCAAGAATTAATCGATCTAAATAATTGTTTTTTACAACACTAGTTTGAACCCCATCCAAAAAATATCATCTCCAGATCTTTCTCGCTGCGTAGAATAATAGATGGATGCACTTGTGAGTTGTGACTGATGAGAATCAAGGTGTCTCTACTGTCATCTTAAATGAGCTCTCTAATTTCCGAAATTTTTATTCTTAGCATTTAGAAAAAAAATGAAAACCTAGAGTTAGTGGTTACACATATTTAGTTTGCAAATTCCAAAGGAGAGCTATGCAAAGCTTGATCTGTGTGCCTAAAAAACAAACGCATAGATTTAATTTGCACAGCTCCTTTGAGGCACGTAAATATAGTATGCGCATCTCATTTATTTAACCAAGAAAAATATTGGTGTTGACGCGTAGGGTTGTCGATGTTTAACTCCGACAAATGTTATAAATTAGTTAGCTTGAGAATTAAAAATAACTACAAAAAATGTGGAGATAAATTGACCGTGATAGCATAGTATATACTGCAATTAAGAAGTTAAGTCAAACTATTTTTTTGCTTATCTGTAAGCATTAACTCTTTAGAATCCAATACTACCGTCTCTATATTCTGGAATGTCATAGCACATTTTCTGTGACAAATTCATCACATTTGCGTGATCACCTCCTAATTCTTCAATGAAAATCAAAATACATAATTATTTACAAAAAGGTATCTCAAAATCTATATGTTTCATCTATACACATACATTTATTTAAAGTTGCAAGTGCATGTTAAAATAAAATATTTGTGGAAATCAATTTAAATCTAATAAAACATTAATTCAATCAAAATACATATCAAACAACTATATCTTATTTAAAGTTGCAAATGAATGTTTTTCATTTTAGGGGTTATATTTCGAGACTTATATAATGTGATCAAATAACTACCATCATAAAATTTAGAACTGGAATTTCTTTTGCTAAAAAAAAATTAATTGGAATTTGCAATTATGACAGCTCTGTTTTTATTTTTAGACAATTTCTATTTTCACATTTTTTATTATTCTAAATATACTCGCAGAACACTATAAATTATTTAATATGTAGTAATTCCTTTATATTTGTTTATAATTCTTGTTTAAAATGAATTGTTTTTTGTTATTACTGGCCCGGCCCTAATTATGCAAAGTTATCTATAAATTGCTGTAAGAGCTTGTTTATTAGGCAATATATGATTCTTGATTTTTGTTTTAGAATATTTATCTTTTATTTAGCATGGTTGTAGAATATTTACCTGAAAGACGATGCTATTTTGATAGTACTATTTTATTTATTAAACTGAAACAAACTTTATTTTTTTTATATCTATATTGTCCTTCAATTTGATTGGATGGTCGGATTCAAAATAAAAAAAGTTCAGTTCTGTGACGTGCGTTATTTTGAACAATTTTTTAAGCTTCTTGGCCATACGTAATATTGTTATTTTAATCTATCCGATTTACTCTTTTTATTTTAGTTTATTAGATGGCGCTTGTTAAATAATGATGTCATATTTAAAACAATTGTTTGAATATCTACAAGTTTAATAGAATTCTTAAAATACTATAAAATATGTCTTTAATGTTTCGAAAAAGATATTTGTCTGTCCAATATTTTTCCGGATGCAACATATTTCTTTATAAAAATTAACGTTTTTTCAATAAACCTTGTTCGAATTAGAGTTTGACAAACAATCATGATATTAAGAAAAGTGTAAATCCTTTTTAAAGATGATAAATGGGATTCATATTTTTTTTGAAAGATTATATAAGATTCACATGATAAAAAAAAATATACATGATTAACACAATTCTGAATAGGGTTCAGAGTTTTTTTAGATGCAACACGTTTTGTGATTATATTAGTTGAAATCGAAGAGAGATTATGTTCCTTCAATTGTAAACCAGCGGAGAGTGATTGATATTGGACTTTGATTAGATCATGGATCAGGAGAGCTTTTGCACTGTCCGATTTTTATCCGAAATTTTTAATTCTATCATTTCAAAAAAATAAAAAATAAACCAAAACACCTCTGTGTCTGAGGAATTCGAATTTTACCCAGGCCGCACCGGCATTCTGCAGCCCTAAAGACTGAAGTCCGCACGATACCAATGCGGCCCCAGCCAGGGAGCCGCACAATACCAGTGCGGCCCCATATTTTTTTTTTTTTGGTTTTTTTGTTTAACAAAAAAAGGGCCACGTGGGGTTTTATCAAAGAAACAGCGGAGTTTTTTTTTTTGCCTCTTGAATTCGCATCCACGAGGAGATATCTCGAAGTTTTGAGTACGACAAAAAAAAAAATATTTGGGGCCGCACCGGTATTCCGCGGCCCGCTATCTTTGGGGCCGCAGAATGCCGGTGCGGCCTAGGTATTTATCGAATTCTTCAGAAACAGGAGTGTTTTGGTTTATTTATTTCTAGAAAATGGTACAATTAAAAATTTCGGATCAAAGCTTGCATGCGGAATCAATCAAAGCATCATAAATTGTAATTTCATATTAATTAACTATGCACCGAATACCAGTAAGAGATCGAATCAGTCATTCACGCACAATTTTTGTATCATGTGTGGTCGTTGCAGGGCCCCCCTTTTGACATGCTTGAGGGTAATTTCATCTTAATAATTTTTGGTACCATCCCTGCTGCTTACAAAAACATCACTACTTAAAGTCTGAAAGACATTCTGCATTCATGTCATCATGTGAGTATGAGATGAAATGTCTGAAAGTCTGAAAGAAATTGAAAGACACTGTGAGTTAATTAATGGTGGGTCCTAGAAAAAAAACACTGACTGAAAGTTGAAAGGACGTCAAGATACCGAAAGACACTGAAAACTCACAAGAAAACTATGCATCCACGTGAGTTTAGATAATGACACATGACAATTATACATGACGATGTCTCTATTTGAATTACATCTTTATACAGAGACAATGACACATGACCATTGAGCCCATTTGAGTTACATCTTTGTACAGTGAGTGAGTGAGGAGATGTTATTTCACATGACACATGACCAGTGGGAAGATGCTATTTCACTGTTTAGTGGGCGCGTTTGAGTTACATCTTTGTACAGAGACAATGGCATATGACAATGGAACACATATAGGTATGTGTTGAAAATAATAAGTTAGAAGGAGCAAATTGATCTCAGCCATCCATCATTGATCAATTAAATAAAAGTCAGATTATAAGAGAATGTACAGTACCAACGGATCTGTAGCTACAGTAGAATTAGAAACTAGCCGTTAGAAAGTTTGTTATAAATAGACATAGGAACTTTGTAAAGAAATCACTGTTGAAATATATTTGTTTCTCCTCAGATCAATCTGTCTCATAAAATTCAACATGGTATCAGAGCCAGGTTCTACTGATAACCGATAAACCCAATAACCCAATAATCAGCAATTCACCAGTAAAACTGGTAAACATCATAAAACAGCAAAAAAGGCTTCCGATAAACATTCAATAAGCAGTGCAAGAATGGATCAATGGGGGCAGCCATCTCATGAGTCTACCAACCCATCGAAACTCTCTCCACAACTGCTAAACGGTGCGAATTATCTATCATGGGCCAAATCTGTTACAATCACTCTTAGCGGTAGAGACAAGATTGATTTCATCACCGGAGACACAAAAAAACCTGAACCAGCAAACCCACAGAACATTACAGTGGCCGAAAAAGCTCAAATTCGAAAATGGCAAAAAGAGGATCATTATGTAATGTCTCTCCTATACGGGTCAATCGAGCAACAAGTCCTTGACTTGTTTCTCCAAAATTGCAACACATCCAAAGAATTGTGGGATGAAATTAAATCGTTCTACGGTCAACAGAAAAATCATTCACATGTTTATCGTCTTCAACACGAAATTCAACAAGAGAAAAAGGGAACCAAAACTCATTTAGAGTACCTTGCTTCTTTAAAAAAGAAGTACGATGAGCTCGACGTTTATCGGCCATTCACAACCGATGCACAGGATCTCAAAAAGCGAAAAGAAGAAGATCGAATTTTCTCGTACCTTGCGGGTCTTGATACCAGCTATGAAAATATTCGATCACAAATCATCCGAGCACCTAATCTCCCTTCCTTCTCTGAGGTAGTAAACCAAATTCAGCGAGAAGATAGTTTACGGGAGGCCATGGAGGGTCCACAAGCCAGCCGTTGCGAAGGACACGAACCCCATGGCCATGCCGTTAGAAGTCACCAAAACCCTAGTTCCCAATTTCACCAAAATCGGCCAAATCACAGAGGTGAGAAGTGTACTCATTGTAAAAAGGAGGGTCACAAGGAGGATCGGTGCTATTTCCTTCACCCTCACCTGAGGCCGAAGTGGTGGAAAGAGCAAGAACCGAAGAAAGGGGGAGGCGACTGGAAAGAGGAGAAGCGGAAAGAAAATGGCAAAGGAAAAGAGGGGCTCTCGGCGAAAAGTGCCTCTGGACCGAGTAATAACCAAACCGGTTCTTTTGAACCGGGAAAGAACCGGGTTTTAACCAAACCAGCGGCAGTAGCTTTTTCGCTGGCGGGTCGGCTCCAAGCGGGTCAGGAGGAGCTGGGTCTGCAGATCAAATGCAACACCTTCTTCAGCAGCTCTCTGTGCTACTATCCAATCAAAATAATATTCCAAGCTCATGTGGTATTGTATCTCACTCAAAAAATTTAAATTTTAGTGACCAAATAATTATAGATAGCGGTGCAACGGACCACATGTTTGGGAATAAAAATTTCTGACCAATTTGAAATTACCAAAAGGTGACCAATATGTTGTAGTAGCCAATGGTATGAAAGAAAAAATAAATTACATAGGAGAGATTAATTTGTGTAATAAAAAATTAGTAATATTCTATTTTTAAATTCTTTTCCTATAAATCTACTTTCGGTTAAAAAACTAACACAAGAATTTAATTGTAATGCCATCTTTTCTTGCAACAATGTTGTATTTCAGGACCGGGTAACCGGGGAGAAGATTGGTGAAGGTTTTCTCAAAAATGGACATTATTTATTGAATTTACAAGAATTAAAGTTTTGCGTATCGGCAAGATCAATTGATTATGAAAGATGGC
The DNA here is from genome assembly GCA_025461045.1 of Carex parvula. Classification (NCBI taxonomy): domain Eukaryota; kingdom Viridiplantae; phylum Streptophyta; class Magnoliopsida; order Poales; family Cyperaceae; genus Carex; species Carex parvula. Next base: position 83,715 of record JAJGRW010004815.1, on the reverse strand, counting down.
ACAAAAGACTTGGGCATCCCTCCAACAAGATTTTAAGTAGTATTTTGAATTTTCCAAAATCAAATTGTATTAATTGTGATATTTGTAAAATGGCAAAACAAACGAGACTTCCCTTCTCACTTTCCAATAGTAGAAGTGAAGCATCGTTTGATTTAGTCCATTCCGATGTATGGGGTCCGGCTCCAATTAACTCTTATAATGGATTTAAATATTTTGTTATATTTATTGATGATTTTTCTAAAGCTATATGGTTGTATTTATTAAAATCAAAAGATGAACTATTTAATTGTTTTCAAGAATTTATTTGCCTTATAGAAACTCAATTCAATACCAAACTTAAAATATTTAGATCGGATAATGGAACGGAATTTGTAAATAAAAATTTTACAACCCTTTGCAAAGAAAAAGGAATTATTCATCAAACTACATGCATTAATACTCCCGAACAAAACGGAGTATCGGAACGAAAAAATAGGCACTTGTTAGAAATGACACGTGCACTATTATTTTAAAACAATGTTCCAAAAATATATTGGTCGGATGCCATCCTTTGTGCCACACATTTAATTAATAGACTACCAAGCGTCATTTAAAAAAATAAAAGCCCAACCGAAATTCTTTATCAACAAAAAAAGAATCTTGATTATTTAAAAATTTTCGGTTGTGTGTGTTTTGTTCGTATTAAACGAAAAGATAAATTCGATTATATGTCAACCAAAGCTATTTTTCTAGGGTATTCATCTTCAAAAAAAGGTTATAAATGCTATGATCCAATAAATAAAAAAGTATTTATTTCTAGAGATGTAATATTTTGTGAGGATGAACCGTATTTCAAAAAAGGTGAGATTGAAAAAAATTTACATAACCATTATCAAATAAGATCTTCAACATTTCCTTTAGATGATTTAGATTTTTTACCAAATATAAATCATGAACTTGAGGTTGATAATGAAGAAGAGATAGACAATAATATGTCAAATAATGATAATGATAACAATAACGAGGAAGTAGAAACTACAAATGTGAGAAGAACCTCAAGAATACCTATACCATCTACTAGACTTAGGGATTATGTAACCTATACGGTACAATACCCCATACAAGACTTTGTATCATATGAAAATGTCTCACCCGAGTATAATGCATTTCTTACTTCTATTCACAAAGAAGAAGAACCTAATAACTATCAAGAAGCAATAACCAAACCGGTATGGTGCAATGCCATGAGAGAGGAATTAAAAGCATTAGAAAAAAATGATACATGGGGAATCGAACAATTACCAAAAAATAAGAGAGCCGTAGGGTGTAAATGGGTATACAAAATAAAATATCATAGTGATGGTACCATAGAACGGTATAAGGCTAGGTTAGTGGCAAAATGGTATACTCAAACCTATGGTATTGATTATAATGAAACCTTTGCACCGGTGGCCAAAATGAATACCGTTAGGATTTTATTTTATATTGCGGTAAATAATAATTGGAACCTATATCAAATGGATGTAAAAAACGCATTCCTTCAAGGAACACTTGAAGAAGAGGTTTATATGAACCTACCACCCGGCCATAAAATGGAGAACAAATCTAATCTAGTTTGTAGGTTAAAAAAGTCCATTTACGGATTGAAGCAATCTCCTCGGGCATGGTATGGAAAACTTAGCTCATATTTAAATTTTTATAATTTTAACACTAGTAGTGCCGATCACTCATTGTTCACAAAAATAGAAGGAAAAAATATAACTATGGTGCTAGTGTATGTAGATGACCTAATAATCACCGGAAATAGTCTAGAAGAAATTAGAAAATTAAAAATTCAATTAAAAGAAAATTTTGATATTAAGGATTTAGGATACCTAAAATATTTTCTAGGAATAGAAGTAGCATTTTCAAATAAAGGTCTATTCATTTCACAACGAAAATATACATTAGATTTGTTAAGAGAAACGGGCAAGTTAGGTTGTAAGCCAATTTCTACACCAATAGATAGCAAATATAAATTAAATATTGAGGATGGTGAACCCTTAGATGATGTAAATAATTTTCAAAGATTAGTAGGAAAATTAATCTATCTTACGGTAACCCGACCGGATATCTCCTTTTCGGTAGGTCAAATTAATAAATTCATGCACTCTCCTAGAACACCTCATTTAGAAGCCGCAAATAGAGTCCTAAGATATCTAAAACAAAACCCCGGGAGAGGTATACTTATGACTAACAATAAATCTAATGCAATATGTGGCTATTCCGATGCAGATTGGGCCGGTAGCTTCGATAGAAAATCTACCACTGGCTTTTGTACATTTGTAGGCGGAAATCTAGTCACATGGAAAAGCAAGAAGCAAAGTGTCGTGGCTCGTTCAAGTGCGGAAGCGGAATACCGAGCCATGGCATCTACCGCAAGTGAGCTAATATGGATCAAGCAACTACTCAAGGATATGGGGGTTGAAATTGATCAATCGATGAAAATGTATTGCGACAATAACTCCGCTCGGCATATTGCCTCGAATCCGGTGTTTCATGAGAGGACAAAACACATAGAAGTTGATTGCCATTTTATTAGAGAGAAGGTCCAAAACAAAGAAATAGAGACTCCGTTTGTTAGAAGTGAAGATCAATTAGCGGATGTCTTCACCAAAGGATTAGATTCAAAACAATTTGAAAATATTTCAAGCAAGCTAGGAATGTACGATATTTACATCCCTAGCTTGAGGAGGAGTGTTGAAAATAATAAGTTAGAAGGAGCAAATTGATCTCAGCCATCCATCATTGATCAATTAAATAAAAGTCAGATTATAAGAGAATGTACAGTACCAACGGATCTGTAGCTACAGTAGAATTAGAAACTAGCCGTTAGAAAGTTTGTTATAAATAGACATAGGAACTTTGTAAAGAAATCACCGTTGAAATATATTTGTTTCTCCTCAGATCAATCTGTCTCATAAAATTCAACAGTATGAGACAATGGAACACATATTGGAGTTATTGTGGCCTTTAAGAGTACAGGTAAAGTAGGAACACATATCGGTATTGTACTAACTAGACTTTTAAGTTCAATTTTTTTTTTTAAATCGTTCTATTAGCTTATCACTTGAACTTTAGTTAATTTCTATGATGGCACAATTAATTTAACTACCGTAGCATTCGAAGGTGGAGTCTGAAATTTTTTCAATGAAAATCAGTGTGCATGAAGAAACTAAATAAATAAATTTTGTATAATACTCAGTGGTCATATCAATGCAATTATTTTGGACTAAATATTCAAAAAATTTGAATAGTTAAAAAATTAATCAAAATAAATTAAATTCAAATAATATTACTTGAATTGTGATGTCGCTTTGTGAATGTGGTCCCAGCTAGGAGCCGCACAATACGTCCTAAATATTTTTTTTTTTTGTCATACTCATATTTTGAGATATCTCTCCGTGGATGCGAATTTCCAAGAGGCAAAAAAAAAGCTCCTCTGTTTCTTTGATAAAACCCCACGTGGCCCTTTTTTTATTAAACCAAAAAAAAAAATTATGGAGCCGCACCGGTATTGTGCGGCCCCCTAGCTGGGACCACATTGGTATTGTGCGGACTCCAGTTTTTGAGGCCGCAGAATGTCGGTGCGGCCTGGGTAGAATTCGATTTTCTCAGAAACATGAGTGTTTTGGTTTATTTTATTTTTGAAATGGTAGAATTAAAACTTTCTGGATTTTGATTAATTGTCGGATCCATTTTTAATAGAAAAAATTAGATATTAAATCGCCTTAAAATTATATACTTCCTCATAGATATTAAAAGTTTACCATTTAGACATTAAAATTATATACTTCCTCATAGATATTAAATCGCCTTTTATATTTCTCACTAAATTCGAACAACCTTAAATCAAATTTAAATCATGAATTAATTAAAATTAAAAATTAAAAATTTACTCTTTCGTTCATGATCCAATATATATTGTGCCCTTATTCTTCCGACATTTTTATTAATATCCAAAGTTTAATACAAATTATTATTTATGTCCAGATTCTGAGCTTATTTCGAAAAATGGCCGGCTTGGGTACCCCAGTAAACCGGCTATTTTGTGGCCGGCTTACTCTTTTTCTTTTTTTTAAGAGAGAGACACTATAAAGTCAAAATATTGAAATCTAACACTGAAAATTTGAAATTTTTGTTTAAATTATTTGTTATATTACTTCTTTTGATGTATAATTAGCATATTTATACTAAAATACGCTAGATTACTTGAAATTATGTTAAATTACACTATATTACAATAAATTATGTTGAATTATACTAAATTACGTTAAATTACAATAACTTCGCTAATTATGCTGAAATACGGTAAATGACGCTAAACTACACAAAATTATGCTAAAGTAGACTGATTTTGCTCATCTTTCATGAATCATAAAAAATAGTAAAAAAATTCAGAAAATAGTAAAAATTGATATTCTACAAGTTCATTATGTAACTAATTTATTGAGCTACTTGGATTGAATAATAGAAATAAAAATCTTAATCGGAAACTTCAACTCAAGTTTTGAGGCTCTTCCCTTTGTTTTTTGGCAATTCTGAATTTCAAAGAATAATGTAGTAGTCACGGACGCATGCGTATTTTTGCAAGCTTTCCGAAAAGTGGTCATTTGCTGAAATCGGACACTCGAGCACCGTTTTATGACCGTTTGAAGTTTCGCCGTCGTTTTTCGCCTTTTCAGTGAAGATATCGTCCCTATTCATATGTAATTTACCGTAATTAATCATATTTTAGCGTAATGTAATGTAATTTAGTGTAATTTAACTTAATATAGTGTAATTCAACATAATTTTAAGTAATTTAGCGTATTTTAGTATAAATATGTTAATTATATATCAAAAGAAGTGATATATCAAATAATTTAAACAAAAAATTCAAATTTTCAGTGTTAGATTTCTTTATTTTGCTCTTCATAGTGTCTCTAAAAAAAAAAAAAAGAGTAAGCCGGCCACAAAATGGCCGGCCATTTTGTGGCCGGCTTGGGCAATTTTTGAAATAAGCTCAGAATCTGAACATAAATAATAATTTGTATTAAACTTTGGATATTAATAAAAATGTCGGCTTATTCTTCCACTTCACAAACACATATCAAATTTACTAACTATAAGCAGATTGCATTGATTTCTAAAAAGTTACATGATCTGTTTTTGTTGTAGGATCAAACAATAGAATTTTAAACTAAAAAAAATAGTTGGTATCAGAATAATCATGCATGAATTCAACCTTACTCTATCCTTTTCTTAAATTTAATTGTCACTACAGCATATAAAACAAAAGAAATCATGAAACTTGAACACGAGTATCGTAGAACTCGTTATTACAAAACCGAATACTGTCCAGCAAATCTCCCAAGCATAAGTGGCCGTATCAAGAGGTCCAAAGGCTATGAGGATATAAAACAAAACTACTGTGTATATGAATCCGCAGGTAAATGAATATAATATTTCGGCATCATCTGGCGGTTCTGCTCTTAGAAAACATTTCGACATCAACTTGTGCCAAGCGAAATGTTCTGCTCTTAGAAACCTCATCTTGTGCCAAGCGACCACAAGCAAGCTGGCATAACAAGTGACTGCAAAGATCACTATTAATGGTTTTACATGACTAGTGGTATTGCATATCGTTTCGAAGAAAGCTGGAATTAGAGTGGAAGCAATTAGTGAAAGAATAATGCCGTAACGGCCTTCAACTTTTGCAAGTTCAACGGGAACGATGGTACCAGCCCTGAAAAATTGTAGAGAAGATTTAGGAAAGGAATTAAGTACTGTTTATAGAAGTATATATGTTGATTTTGTTGGTTTAATTCGTAACAAGAACAATGGATAGCTAGCATGTCTTACTTTGGTAGTGACGTCAGAAGGGGTACTTGATTCAGTCTAGAAAGTTCATCAGGAACGTTGATAGAGGAGAACGGAGTAGGTCCGATGCCCATCGGACCTACTTTTAGGTTCAACGCCATGATGACCGTCCGATCTAATTTAAGATTTAAATGCACGACAATTGAAACATGCATGCACGGAGTTTAAAGCATTCTGCACGAATCTTAAAGCAACTCGACGGTGATTAAACCCATCGAACCAAAGTAGGTCCGATGCCCATCGGACCTACTCTCAAATCCTGATAGAGACATGAGAGGAGGTATGTCCAATCCTGAAAAATAAGAAGAATTAGGAAAACGAAATCAACCTAGGGGTGCAAACGAGCTGGATATTATCGGTCTGTATCTGACTCCGTATCTGAAAATTAGATATGAATATCCAACAACACATAGAAACCCTAAATCCTAAATCAATTGTTCATAATAATTATCCGATCCGTTTTCAATACCCACCTTGTTTTGTTTTCAAGATAATAATTATCATAAAATTATTCAGATCTACCATTTTACCATCCTTAATGAACAGAATGATTATAAAATAATCTGTTCGATCAAGATAGTAATTAAATATATAATTTATATTATGATAAATTAATGATGTCAGTAAAAATAAACTTTTAGTGATGTTGAAATTTACTCATTGAATAGGTTTGTGGTGTCAAAGCCTACTCATTATATATTGTTTTAATTTTGAAGTTCTATCAAAAAATTATTCTAATATGTAACAGTAGTAATATGAATTTCATCTAATAGTTCACCTTGTTTCGTGATCTGATTCCTTGGAAGCCACCATCTAAACTTTCTCCCCTCAAACAAATTAAATCAAATGAAACTTTTAAGCTGCGTTTTTAGTTTTTTTTTTCCGAGTATCTATATATATGAGTATGGCTAATGTGCTTCCGGAAGCATTTCGGCCTCGTGCTTCCGGGGGCATATCTTAGTGTTTGATGTTCAAACAACAAATTCAAACCGTTAGATGTTCAATCTATATTAAAATGTACTTGGAGATCAAATTTTACATTTTTTGGAATTTTTTTACTATTTATTAAGCCACTTTGAAAATTGCTGATCCGGGTGAACAGTAAAAACAGTCTGGACCATATGATCAGCAATTTTCAAAGTGACTTAATAAATAGTAAAAAAAATCCAAAAAATGTAAAATTTGGTCTCCAAGTACATTTTAATATAGATTGAACATCTAACGATTTGGATTTGTTGTTTGAACATCAAACACTAAGATATGCCCCCGGAAGCACGAGGCCGAAATGCTAGAGGAAGCATGTTAGCCATATACCTATATATATAGTCAAATGGCGTTTGAAATGATTTATATAGCATCGATTGAGATTATTAGCTATATTTATTAGGTAATATATCTTTGAGTATCTATATTTGTTTTCATTTGTCATATATTTTCTTTATTTATTAGGTATCAAAATTGGAAAACTTTGTGTGAGAAAATCTCCTAGAACTAAAAACGGTAGGAAAATACATGTCAGGTAATTTTCGGCAAATATATTATAATTATAAGCTGGCTAAATTTGTTAGCATACTCCTAATTTAATAATGCTTTCAATTGTTAGTATAGTTTAATGGAGGTATTGCTGCTGAACAATGCTTTCGAGTAATTCATAAAAGACTTGTGACTGAATTTTCCCGGTACTTTCAGGTCTCCTTTTTGTGAGAATCTTTATCTTAATTTTCAGGTGACAACTATAGTTCTAATACACAGGGGTGCCGGGGTATACGAGTTCAAGGGAACCATAATAGATCTGTATATAGCTAGTGGTTCTCATTTATGGGTAGCGGTGTGTATATTGTACCTAGTTTTATGATCTGTACATAGCTTTAGGATTTGTACTACTTTATAAACTATTTTTTTATCAATCAAATTGTTGGAGCTTTGTGCTACCAACCTTCAAAAAAAAAAACCAATAGTTCTAATAACCCATACTTCTTTTTTGGTTTTTTCATAAACTTATATTTGAATTCCAATCTTTACTCGAGGGGTAAAAATGTAAATTGTGAACTGAATAGAGGACCAAGGCTGTGCTCATGAGTTGGATAGAGGAAAAATATGGAGAGGAGAGAGAGAGAGATATATATATATATTTACTTTGCTCTAATTCTTCTCATTTCTTCAAAAATTTTGTTGTTCGCTCCCAGTTTAAAAGGGTAATTAGAAAATATAACCTCCTTTTCATTTTCTTCCCTTTTTTTTTCTTTCATTTACTTTTCTTCCCAACTTAGAACCAGACTCTGAGCATGTCTCCTATATATTCTTACTCCAAAAAAAAAAAAAAAACTCAGAACCAGACTCTGAGCATGCATGACTCCTATTCTTACTAAAAAAAAAAAAAAACTCAGAATCAGACTCAAAGAGAAGAGAGATACTTACCTAAGCTTACCTAAGCTAAGCTTTAATGACATCAAGTGGCACATAATGTTTTGCATGCTTTTGTATTGGAATTTCTACTCTTGGCTAGTTAATAGCTCACAATAATCAAGGGCATACTGGATTACAGGTCCATTGGATAAACATGTAGATGTTTTGACTGAGTCAAGTTCTGAGATTTGTGACTATCTATTTATTTAATAAAGCAAACGAGTGAGTATGCTATGGACCAAATATTTCAGCGGTCAATTTATATGAATGAATCGTTGATACGAAAAATGTTTGGAATGCATGTCCCAAAAGAAAAAAATAACGCTTCATTGTAAAATTATGGTATTACCCTTCGAAAAATAATCTTCTGTTAAATTTTAATAGAGTATTTAGGGTTCATAGCAGAATACTCAATAACTAACGAGTGAGGCTATGGTACTATGCATAGCGCGGATTAGTCCGTACTAAGGATTAATATTTTTGGTTCTAAAATCCTAACAGTCGATTCGAACCATTCAACATGGTATTCATATGAATATTTACTTGTAAGCTAAATTTTATATTTTTAAAATTTGTTTATTATTTTTTTAGATAGGTAGAAAATTATTATTTTTGATTGATTTCCTACCTATCTAAAAGGTTATTACAAAATGTAAAATTTAATTTACAACTACATATTCATACAGAGACTATGTTAAATAGTTCGAATTGACAGTTAGAATTTTCAAATTTAAAATTTGAGTTCATAGTGCAAATCAATACACATTATGCATAGTACTATAGTCTCACTCGTAACTAATAATTTTGAGAGATGGCAAAACAGAGATAGCCCAGTCAAGCTAAAGCCCAACCCAACAACCTTTCCTTAATTCTTTTCTTTCAATATACTTTACTCCCTCTCGCCACCCCACGAGAGAATTGGGTACCCATCTCGAACACCTCTCGTGCATGCTTTGCATTGCATGATCAGTAAAATAGCACGAAAATACCATCTCCATAATTCCATAAACCAGTTGCATTCGTAGAGCGAAGCAAGGCTGAGATAGTAACTAATCGAACGACATGAAGGTAGACACCATGGTTTCATATACATCTCTTCTTGCGCGCCACTGGCGGGGGCGGAGGCACCTCTCCTTCTCTCCCGCCTTCCTCCGCCGTTTCTCGTCTGCTCCTCCTCCTGACACATCTCCGCCTCCATGTCTGTGTCCCGGGTGTGGGGTCCACATGCAGTCCGATTCCCCTTCCCTCCCTGGCTACTTCACCCTCCCCTCTTCCTCCACCTCCTTATCAAACTCATTCCCCTTCCTCTCCAGTACTTTCAAATCTGGCAACCTCTCAACTCAATCCCTCCAGCCTGAACGTGAACCTGAACCTGAGGTTGAGTCTGAGATCAAAGTAAAGAAACCGGTGGTTTGCGCTCGTTGCCACTCCCTCCGCCACTACGGCCGTGTCAAGAACCCCTCCGCCGAACGCCTTCTACCAGAATTTGATTTCCAGGCTTCTGTTGCCCCTCGCCTCGCCTCCCCCTGCGGTGCCCCCTCCCTCCTCCTCCTCCTTGCTGACGCCTCTGACTTTGATGGGTCCTTTCCCAGAGGCCTTGCTCGACTCATCTCCGCCTCCCATGACTCCCATGCTGAAGCCTGGAAGCAAGGCAAGCCCTCCAATTTGCCCCGCCCTTTGCTTGTTGTATCCCGGGCTGACCTCCTGCCCAGGCTACCCCCTGGCCACCTGGAGGAGTGGGCCCGCAGTAGGGCCCGCGATGGGGGCCTCACTGCTCCCCTTGCCGGCATCCAGATCACCAGTGCCATGCGCAATTGGGGCGTCAGAGAACTCCTGGACCGAGTGCACAGCCTGGCTGGGCCCAGGGGGAATGTGTGGGCCGTGGGATCACAGAATGTCGGTAAATCCACCTTGATCAATGCCATGGCTCAGTGGGGCCCTGCAGCAGGTGATGGGGCCCGGCTGACAGAGTCTCCAGTGCCGGGGACCACACTGGGGGTAATGAAAGTGGATGGGGTACTAGAGGGCAGAGCCAAGCTGTATGATACACCCGGGATACTGAATCCGAGTCAGATCACGACACGCCTCAACCGGGATGAACAGAAGCTAGTGCAAATCACCAAGCCTCTCCGTCCTCGCACTTACCGTGTAAAGGTAAGTAGACACCTGCATTTTAAGTTATACATATTTGGTTTGGTCATGAAAGGAGTTATTGCTTAGGCATAGGGATATAGTCTGGGGCATATTAATAAGGTTCTGGATGAAATTGCTAATTGCAACTATTAACAAACTAATAGTTGTATTAGTTCATACTGGCATATTATTTGCTGTTGATTTGTAATACTCAGCACTTCTGGAGTATGATCATTCATGGAATATTTGTGTGGTTGAGAATTTTTTTTTTTTTTTTTGCTTTTCAAAAGCCTGTAGGCACAATACAAAATTGAGTACCAGTAAAACAGTCACCTACTGGTACAGAACCTCCCATTGAAAGATATGTTGTAAAACCGATCTGGTAGCACCCTATCCTCTAACCCCTTCAGTAATTACATTAATTTAAACATAGGGAAGGTGTGACCCACACAATTCCAGCCTTTAAACCGACCCATTTTTGCCAAGTGATCCACCACTTCATTTTGGCTCTTCGGCCCATGGATACATGTATAGTTGAGATTTTATGGTTCAATATTGGTCGTCCTAGATTCCTTTACTGCCAATTGAAACATAGTAATTGTTTTTGGAATTTAAATGCTGCGTTCATTAAATAAATAAATAAAAAAAGAAAAGCAAAAAAAAAAAGTACTTTTGGATGAGTTGGATTCACTACACAGACTAATAGAAAGTAATTGGTTTGGCCAAGTAACAGGTGGGGCAATCCATACATGCAGGAGGACTGGTTAGAATGGATATAGAGGAACTGACAGTGGGGTCATTGTATGTGACAGTTTGGGCATCATCTCTCCTCCCGCTCCACATGGGTCAGACCCAACATGCTTCCTCTTTGTTTCAAAACCACTTTGGGTTGCAGTTACAGGTTCACACTCCCTTAACTAATTAGTCATAATTGTGTTTCTTCTCTTATACAAATACGCTCTAAGAAACAATTGTTTTTTTTTCAATTAATGCAGCCTCCAATAGGGAAGGACCGAGTAAAGGAGCTTGGCAAATGGGTCAGGAAAGAGTTCAAAGTTTGTGGCAATAGCTGGGATTCCAACTGTGTGGACATAGCTGTGTCGGGTCTCGGCTGGTTTGGCATCAGCCTTAGAGGAGAAGCCGTGTTAGGTCTATGGACATACGATGGAGTAGAGGTTCTTTCTAGGAGTTCTCTCATACACACTAGGGCTGCAGTTTTCGAGGAACCCGGCTTCTCTGTCTCTAAGATCGTCTCTCAGGCTGACAGAGCATCTGATAAAATTAAACGGGTTAACAAATCTGGAAAGAAATTTGATGATGGAAAGGCGGTCAAGTCTTCTGATGCAATTGTTGATGCTTGACGGGTAGTGTTGTTACACATGTTTTGGATTGCGAATTCAAGAATTTTGCAACAGTTGAGTCTTTGACATTTTTGCTGTAACAGTTAAAAAAGTATATTTTCATTCTTTCTTTGGAATATATTTTCAAAAAAAAAAAAAATCTTTCTTTGGAATAATTTGTGTTTTTTTTTTGTGGTACTGATAATTCATGTTGCTTGTCAATTATGGATAGCTTTGATGAGAGGTCTTGCTTTTTATAATCACACCTTTACCATTATAAAAGGAAAAGGCAGTACGATGGGCATCAGACCGAATTTGCAATTCTGTCTGATCCCCAGTAAGAGCCATTTAATCCACATCAAGATTTGTGTAAATAAATAATGTCTGTGAATCTAAAAGGGGTGTGTGAATCTTGATGCAGCTCGAGCGGCTCAGAACAGACATTAGACCGCTCCCTTTCCCATGTATGCCATGTGTATTTAAGGTAGTAGCAGAGCAATTCGATGTTTTTTGAAAATTTCGGCTTTATTGGGGATTTGGGGCTTCTTTGTGTCTCGGGGTGTTTCTGATGATATAATGGGACTGGTACCAGTTACTAATAGTGGACTAGCTACATTGCTTGTTTTCTAAATGCTATATTGTTGCAATCTTTTACTTTATTTAATTGGTAGGAATATATTCCACCTTTTTTTTTTAAATATTAGTCATTAACAACGATTATAGCAAATCTATGGGTGTCCCAAAACCATCCAGGAATCATGAACAGGCTTTCAAAACACTAGGATTTGTTGCCACAAAAAAGAGTAACCATAGTTAAATTAATTGAGCAAAATAGAATGCAAGCAAATTATAATCAAAATGTTACAGCATTGTTCATTGTTCCAGTGCTAACAAGCAACTTAGTACCCTATTTGTTCTCTAACAGTTTTTCCTTGCTCCATACCCAGTTAATCCACTTAAAGTTGATTGGAATCAATTTTATTTCTGATTATTCTCTTTAGTATTGTAAATTTCACACCCAAAAGAGTACATACTATTTTGACAATAATTATAATATACAAGAAGTGCCGGGAAACCATTGCTGCAACTGAATCAAGCCTATATTCATTTTCTTTAAGCATGGTTGAACGCACAACCAGAGGTAACAATAAAGCCTAGTCAAATCAATGCACCTAATATCTTTACACAATGCCAACATTTTAGAGCCAAATTCATTGTTTGATATAGCTCTCATATGCCAATTGCGCGGCCAAGAGATCAACCACTCCAGTCCCAACAGACTTAAAAACAGTCACTTCATTGTCACCCTTTCTCCCTTCCTTCTTCCCTCCAGCCAATTCAGTCAATGTACCAGCAACATCTTCCCTTCTCAAAACCCCCCTCTCTAATGCCCCGACCAACTCCCCTGCCTCATCCATTGCAACTTCAAAATCGACAAACACTCTACCTCTCAACAACGCTTCATCATCACACTCTTTCATTGTCGGTGTGAATGCACCTACCAAATCCAGGTGTGCACCCGGCTTAAGTAACCTCCCTTTCACAATTGGGCTGGACGAACTGGTCGCACAACACACTATATCTGCCAACCCAATCACTTCATCTAATTTCTCAGCATAGTCAAAGGTAACAGTAGAAGAGTCGGGTTCTTTCTTACGGAGTTCATGAATGAGGTCTAGTGCTTTGGAGGCTGTTCGGTTCCAGATGAAAATGCGGTTGATGGAAGGACGGGCAGTGCGATGAGCAGAGATGAGGTAGGGAGAGAGACCACCGGAGCCGATGATTAGTAGGATTTGAGGGGAAGGGAGGGAAAGGAGGGAGGACGCGAGGGCAGAGATAGCTGAGGTGCGGAGAAAAGTAAGAGAGGTGCCATCCAGAGAGGCCAGGGGAGAGCCAGTCAAGGAGTGGAAAAGGGAAACTGTGGCATGGATGCCTGGAAGGGGATGGAGGAGGGAGGAATTGGAGGGGAACACAGTGACGGTCTTGACAGAGAGGTAGGGGAGGCAGGGATCGGTTGACCAGCAGGGCATGAGGAGGAGTGCATTAGAAGGGGAGGAGGAAGGGGATGGAAGCGTGTAGGAGAGGCGAGGAGGGGAGTGGATGGAAACGGAGAAGGCAGGGAGGGAGGTGCGAAAGTGAGGGATTAGGAGGTGAGGGGAGAGAAGGGTGTGGAGAGTGGGGGAATCGAGGTGGATACAGGGGTGGGAGGAAGGAAGGGGAAGGACTGGAGATGCCATGGATCGGAGCCTTATGAGGTAACTAGATAAGAAAAGTATATAGATCAATAGTTGATACAGTGCAAAGGTAGAACAAAAACTATACATAAACATTAAATAGTTATACAGGACATAACAAGAACTGTACACCTGGAAGTATTAGATGTGTGTACCATTTTGTCCCTATATTTCTAAACTCTAAACATAGTTTTAATATAAAATATATTGTATTGAACAATAACCTGCAATTTTATTTTTTTTAAAATGTACCTTCAACTTGCTTGGTCTTCTTTCTCAAAAAAACTTGCTTGGTCTTTGATGGGTTCAAAATACGTATTCCAAACTACACTACCTCACTCCGGAACTACACTACCTCACGACCTGTACATTAAAGGAGCATTAGTTTTAATGATTAGTGCTTCATATGTCAATATTTATGGTCTAAAGGTGTGAGTACTTTTAAGTTGGTTGTTGACTTATTATCTGTCAATTCATAAAATACAAGAGTAAGATCTGCAGGTACCAGTACATACTACAATAACCAAGGGTTTGGCTATTCAGATTCTGTATTTCCTTTAGATCAAGGTAGTAGATTGAAATGAAAGTTCCAGAAACTGTTTCTAATTCAATGACATTTAATATTTTGACAATCTGATCAGATTAGACTGCAAAGAATCATCTCGTAAGCTACAGAACTCTTATAATTCAGCTGTCCAAGAAAGGTGAAACTGTTAGATGGGCTGTGCAAGAAAGGTGAAATTGAGAAGGCATTGGTTTTTCTAGATGACATGATTTCCAAAGGGCATGAGTCTAATGTCATGACCTACAACACTATTACAATGGGCTGTCCAACCAAAGGGCAAGAGCCTAATGTCGACTTATAAATGGGCTGTGCAAGAAAGGTGAAAGTGAGGAGGTATTGGATTTTCTTGATAATATGATTTCAGAAGGGCATGAGCCCAATGTTGTGACCTACAACACTCCTATTGCTTGGCTGTGCAAGAAAGGTAAACCTGAGAAAGCATTGGTTTTTCTAGAACTAGTGATCTGTAAATGACAGCGTACTTTCATAAAGGCAAGGCTTTCAGGTAGATATTCATAACCTAACTTCAAACACACATATTAAGTACTTTGATTAATCAGGGCTATATAAATATCTGGTTAAACAAAATGCAACATATATTCCTGAGGCGGCAACTTGGCAAAAAACTTGTAGCTCAACGTACACAGGGAACTATATAAGCCCCAAATACATCAGAACCACTGCTGGTAGTAATATTACCCAAAAAAAAGCATATGCTATTGAAGATAAATTAAGAAAGGCAACAGTGTACTAACCCTTTCTGAAATATGATATCAGCTGCAAAAGACATTGTTATCTTAATTAAGCATGACACCAAACATTTAATGGATGTACTTAGTTCAGTTAAGGTTTCTAAAAAACAAAAAACTCATCAAAGTTGGGGGCAAAATTGTAAAGATTTAACTGTATACAGCTTTTCCATCCCGACAACCTATCAGTTGGGTGTTGCTTGCAGGTACCTCAAAAATGAAAACACTGGTCTTTTTTTGGTCAATAGAGCAAAAATTGAAGTATAGGTAAGTAAACTTAAATAACTCTTCGAGTTAACATTTGAAGTAGAGGTCAGTACTAAAATAATTGCACATCTGTGTTAACTTGAAGCAAACTTTTGCAACATTGAGGCTTATGCTGAATCGGAGGTCTGGTAGTTTCTGTAAAAAATTAACATTTGAGGGGACCAGTAAATTAGCATGCCAAAAAGTTGTAGTCCCACAATTAAATATTAATTTGTGCATCCATACCTCAGAAATTGTTTCTTTAATAAATAGAAGTGGTACAACCACCTTATTTATTATAAACCTAAAGGAGACTCAATTACAAACAATTTAACTTCAATTAACCCCAGTGTGCTCCCATTACCTTATTCATTGAATTACTAAAAGAAATTATGGAAGCAACTTTGCTAATTTTAAAGGGAGTTACAGATCAAAATTAGTCCATTACCTTATTGATGATTGCATTGACGCTGGAAGGGAGATGAGCAGAGAAGGGGAAGGGAAGGAGAAGGTGTACACGGGGGAAAGAAGCCCAGCGGAGGAGGAGAAGGTCGGCGGAGAGAGAGGAAAAGGAGAGGAAGAAGGGGAGGAGAAAAATCAACAGAGTGAGGAATCGGAGAACAGTGATATTGAACTTAAGAGGACCCACGTGTCCCCGTGTCAACGAGGGATTCACGCGTCAATAGGGTGTCAACGGCTACGATACGGGGTGACTTTTTCATACCGTATCCGTTATTAGTAACGAAAAAAAATCTTTATCTTTGTGTCTTCTCGAATACGATACAGATCAGATAAACGAATAAAAAAATACCATTAGCATCTCAATTTATGATTTCAATAAAATATTTTTCAAAACAAAAAAAAAGAAAAAAGATAATAATGAATACGACTAAATTTTTTATAAAAATTTAGTAAAATACAAAATTTTATTGTATCATGGATTATCTTCATAAAAATATATATGTATATGTATAATTTTATTTTATTTTTTAAATTATATGATAATGAATAAGATAACAAAAAAAAATGTTATCCTTACTCATACTCGATAAGCTAATGAAAATAAATCTTACCTTTATCCATTTTTTTGGATACGATACGGTAAACGGATAAAATGGTGTCATTGATGGATCCAAATCCCCTAAAGTAACTCAATTTTTGGGTTTTGGATTGGAACCGTCCAATTCAAATTCGTCGCTCGGAATCGTCTCGGGATTCGAATTTGTCACTCATAATGTGTGCATTCCATGAATTGTCACGGATTCAAATCGGACGGTCCCAATCCAAAATCCAAAAATTGAGTTACTTCAATGGATCTGAATTCGTCATTGACACCCCCTACGTATCAATAATATTGTAAATACTAAAATAGTACCTTTTTTTTTGCAAATTAAGCCCGTAGGCAAAAAAGTACTGTTCATCTACAGTATGAAAGGTATTCAAAATTATTATATTGCATCTTAATTTCTTACTCTTTTTTCTTTTTCATTTTTGGCTTGCAATTTTCTTTTGCAGATTTTGTATTGACGCTTTGTATAACCTTTAACATAAACAATGATGCAATGAATACATAGATCTTCAAAAAAAAAAAAAAAATACATAGGAATTATGTGACACAGACTGGTTACTATTTTCCTGTCCGAGTGATGACCGATGACTATCAGTTGTCCACATGACTAGCTACAGTAAACGAGTGGTACATGTAAAATTGGAATTGGCAAAACTAATATATACATTCAACATAGTTGGGCAATTACAAAGAATGTATAACATCATTTCACTTGGTGCATCCAATCATGCTTAGCTGTCGATCTGATCATATCTTATTCCTCGTCTTCACTGACATATGTTTTAAGGTAGGCCTCCTCTCCTTCGTCCTGCAATAACAAAATCATTTTCTATCAGAACAAAATATTACATGAATTTTCTATCAATATATAAACAAACTATCAAAAGCATATTAAGACATACATCAAAGTCGTCATCAGCTTTCGTCGTCTGGGAAGAAAGCATTGTTTTCTTGCAAAAGGTGATTTCCCTTTGTTTCTGGACCTGCCCTCATTTGCTCCTGCAGAGAACATTTCCCCGTTTATAGGTAATAAATCAGAGAAATTTCTGACAAGATAATAAAAGGTAAAATATACAAAAATATTTAGAAAGAAAAAGAAAGAAATCCATACTAGTTGATCTTTCATTGTCTGAATTTTGTGTTGCAGTTCATACATATGATGCTTCAGTGCCTGAGTGAAAAAATATGAATCAGAAATTAAAAAAAATAAATAAATACAGTATCTTGGTTGTCTTTTCATTTCGCATTTTTCCCTGAAACAGATTTGGCATCCAGGGTTTGTTGAATGAAAAAAGAAAGAAAAAAAACACGAAAGAGCACAAGTAACCTTATTTTTTGTTTGGAAAAAAAATGGGGCACAAGTACAAGCACAAGTTGTTGTTTGCCGTTATTACTATTATTACTATTATTACTATTATTATATTATTATTATTATTATTACGAGGAGGGCTCAAATACCTTCATTTTTCATGCCTCCACCATGCCTCTATTTTTAAAAACTTTAATAATTCAAAATTTAAAACTTAAAAGTCAAAATAAAACCGTTGGATATGATCTACATCATTTTATCTATGCACATGTAAAAAATTATGATATTTCAATTTTGTTTTAGTTGTCATCAAGAACTTGTAAAAAACGTACTAATGTGGATAATTTATAGACGTTGATTTTTCAACTTATTGATTCACATAAAAACAAAATCGAAATGTGATAATTTTTTATGAGCACATAGATAAAATGATGTAGATCATATCCAACTGTTTTATTTTGACTTTTAAGTTTTAAATTTTGAGTTATTAAAGTTTTTAAAAATGGAGACATGGTGGAGGCACAAAAAATGAAGGCATTTGAACCCTCCTCTATATTATTTATTCTACCTCGCGTCTCTGGAGCTCAATAGAGCGTGCCAAAGCTTGCCGCCTGGTGAGAAGATTCTTGGGCCTGACAATATGGGGCCTACGGTAGTTCTTACCACGGTAAAGTATGATCGCAGTAACCTTTTGTTGTCTTATCAAGTGAGATCAAAACACCCCCACTCTCTGCCTCGAGAGAGATAGCAATGTGCTTCACTTGTGCAAAGTTTTTTCTTTTCACAATAATTTTAACCAACTCTCTGTGTTTCCAGCTCAAATGTATGTTTTGTACTGTCCCATCAAAAACCTCCCTTCTCCCTGCAATAACACGTATATACCGAATGTAAAAATAAAAAAAGTTTGTTTGTTTTATACATGTCTTACAGTTAAATGAAGCTAACTTCAGTATCCTATTTAGAGTGAGGCTATGGTACTATGCATAGTACACATTGGTCCGAACTATGGATCAATATACAAAGTCAAAATTGTCGATCTGAACCGTTCAACATGATCAACATATGAAAATGTAATTGTAGATCAAACTTTACAATTTTTAGAATTTTTTTACTATTTATTTAGATAGGTAGAAAATCACTTGATCTAAAGATTCTAGACCATTCAAAAGTAGTGATTTTCTACCTATCTAAAAAAATAGTAAAAAAATTCTAAAAAATATAAAATTTAATCTGCAAGTATATTTTCATATGGAGATCATGTTTAACAGGTCGGATAGACTGTTTGAACTTTGAAAACGAAGATACCGATCCAAAGTACGAACCAATGTGCACTATGCATAGTACCATAGCCTCATCCTATTAATCTCATGTGTTGCCCCAGACCGAACAAAGATATTGAAATATCAGAACCAAAAATCATGTTCCATCATATAAAATCATCACCATCACATTTTATTACTACTAAATTAGGTTATTAAGTGCTATAAATTTGAGGTTTTTACAGGAAATAACATACCAAGCAAATGAAAGGCTTTCATTTTAAGACCAATTGAGCGAAACTTGGCTCTCTCCTCATCTGTAACAGTCTCTAAATCAGTTGGAAGCTCTGCAGGAACAAGGGCCTCTTGAACTTTGGCCAACGCTCTCTCTGCTTTTGCAAATTTCCTCTTTGCCTGATAAGATAAGAGCGCAAAGTGTCACAACTCAAAATTGTCTTGGGACTGTGTTATCCTATAAGCGTATAGAGAGGTGCTGAGGGTGGCAAATAGGGGTGTTCATTGGGTCGGTTCGGTTAAAACCAAATTAAAATAGTAAAACCAAAATTATATTTGGTTTTCAAAAAACATATCCGAACCAAACCGAATTAAACTTGTCAACCCAATAACAATCGAACCAAAATAACCACAGTAAATTTCGGTTTGTTTGGTTGAACTGAAATAAGAGAGTTTAAATTTAAAAGGTCAAAACTCAAATACATACACAAATACATTTAATAATCATATAAATAAATAAATATGAATTATATCTACAAGTTGTTGACATTACATACATTGTTCAATTCCATACAAAATATGTAGACGTTGTGAAGTATCCAAACCAAAATATAAATTGTTGATCCTACATACATTATATATAAAGTATGGATTTGAACCATATTAAGTTCGGTCGGTTCTGTCTTTTCGGTTTTGAAAAATCTAAATCGAACCAAATATAAAAAACTGAACTAATTACCGAACCGATCCATTTAAACCGAAAAACCAAACCATTTAATCCAAACTTTTTAAGTTGGGTTGAAAACCAAATAAACCGGACCCAATGAACACCCTAGTGGCAAAGAGAACTCACAAGGTAAAGCTTTCTCTGGAAGATGCGAACAAGAGAGGCATGTTTAGACACAGCCAAGTCTCTCCTCATCGCTTCTCTTTCCTCTTCGCTTATCAAATGCTGGTTGTGGCCCCACTTTGATAAGGCCTCTGTTGTCTCTGCCAGTGTGCCCGCAACCAAATGCCCCTTAACGGATCTACTGTTAGAAGACAACAAGTCGAGCGCCTTTTGCCGGGACAGTTCTTCTTCTTCCTGCGTAATCACTGCCTGTTGCTGCTTGTCTACTAAGGCAGCTCTGACAGATGGGGACAGGAAGTCATTGCCTCTGTAGAAAACTAGGTATTCTTTGTTCCTTGACATTAGCGTCCCTCCTGTCAATTGCTGCATGTTGCATCACACGGTTATTTTCTCTTAATTCTTTTAGGGGTGAGGCTATGGTACTATGCATAGCACAAATTGGCCCGTACTATGGATCAACATCCCTATTTTCAAAGTCTAAACAGCCGATCTGAACCATTCAACATGATCTCCATATGAAAATATACTTGTAGATCAAATTTTATATTTTTTAGAATTTGTTTATTATTTTTTAGATAGGTAGAAAATTACTTGATCTAAATATTGTAGACTATTCAAAAGTAGTGATTTTCCAGATATCCAAAAAAATAGTAAAACATTATAAAAAAATATAAAATTTAGTCTGCTAATACATTTTCATATAGAGATCATATTGAATGGTTTAGATTGACCATTTGAACTTTGAAAACGAAGATATTGATCCATAGTACGGACCAAACCGTGCTATGCATAGTACCATAGCCTCACTCTTCTTTAATTCAAGTCCATTTAGGGGAAACAAGAAGGAATCACATAAAACGTGAAATAGCTAGCGAAATTAAAGGTAGGATAAGAAAAGAACACTGAAAAGAAGACCTTGATTTCTTCGGCCATTATCTCATTACAAGTAACTGGCACGCCCCGCTTGATAGCAATCTTAGCAATAGCACTCTTCTCCCACAACTTCACTATTGCAGCTGCTAGTCCTTGATGCTCCCTATTTCTACCTGTTTTTAATTCGATTGTATCATTATCCAATCATCGGATACCAACTAACACTTGTTATACAAAATGAACATGTGAAATTTCAACAAATAGCATATTACCTAGAGCAAAATGAGGTGCTATGCTTCTGGCAAGTCGGCGGAGTTCAGTCATCTCGAAATTCCTCAGTTTGTTCTTTGTCTTGTATGGCAACATCCGATATGGCGGTTTGTAACCGGGTACACGACCCGGTAACAAATCAGCATCCACCGGAATGGGGCCATACCCGGACCAATCTTTGTATCTTGGGCCCAGCTCATCTAGCAACCTCTCAGTGGCATTTGCATCCGCTCCAGATGTTGATTCATGACTCCAATCGTAACCCCCAAAAGACGGCTTCGGGTCACTAGGGACAGTTTTGGAAGTAGCATATGACTTCACACAAGGGAACTCATAACCCATTCCTCTGTATAACACGATAGACCTGCCCGACCTCCATATCACTAAGCCACCTGTCTTGTCCTGGGAAAATTAATAGCAACCACAGTTCAATTGAATTGTTTATATATTTTTCCTTTTTTTTGGGGGGATAAAAGAACAGTTATTAGATGTTAACTAAATAAAGAGGTAACAACACACAGGTAAACTAGGAGTGAGGCTATGGTACTTTGCATAGCACAGATCGGCCCGTACTATGGATTCATATCTCCATTTTCAAAGTTAAAACAGTCAATCTGGACTGCTTAACATGATTTCCATATGAAAATGTAGTTGGAGACTGCATTATATTTTTTTTAAGAATTTTTTTCCTAGTTTTATAGATAGGTTGAATATCAGTACTTCTGGATTTTCCAGAATTTTTAAATTAGGTGATTTTATACTTATTTAAAAAATAGTAACAAAATTCTAAGAATGTAAAATTTGATCTCCAAGAACATTTTCATATGAAGATCATGTTGAATGGTTCGGATCGACTGTTTGGACTTTGAACATTGCAAAGCACTCTACTAGTGCAAGTAACACAATAAATCATCACAAAAAAGAATAAAAAAAAGGCATCATAACAGTTTATAAACCTCTAATATTTGATGAGTTCTCGTCATACGCAGAGAAGGAGGTCCTTCAAACCGCAATTTGACAACTTCCTGTTCCTTCCACTTATCATGAATGGCTTGAACGACAGCCTCGGTAACCCCAGCAGGCCCCACTTTCATCCTCTCTTTCATCCTAAGAGCAGCATCTCTTAGCCTCTGCAACTCCAGTTCGGGTAGGATCCGTTCTGCCAGCTCAGTGTGGCTTCTTTTTTTACGCAACTTGTTTTGATTTAGGTCACCGGTATCAGTAGTCGTCTTTCTTTCCCTCACCCATGGGAGACTCACTGTTATCTCGGCAAAGGAACTGTCAGAGGTTATAATAGGTATTGATTTAACCAAAGGGGTAACACTGGCACTAGCACTATTCCTTGGGAGAAAAGTTTGCTGGGGATGACAAACAGCCTCTGTCTCGTTGCGAGAAGTGGCTAAAGGGGTAACACTGGCAGTAGCACTATTTCTTAGGGGAATCGAGCTCTTGGCAGCTGTAGGTTTAATGGGTAAAGTTTTATCAAACCCTACTGTCCGAAATTGACGAGTGCTTTCGCTTGGGAGAGAAGTTTGGTGGGGATGAGAATCAGCCTCCTTCTCATTGCAAGAATTGGTCAGATTTTGTGATAAGGATGCAACTGCAGTATAACTCGTATCTTCACCAAATACAATCTCAGGCTGGGTTTGGGGCTTATCTCCCAAATTGGGGAAATCGAAATTGTTGCTATGACGCTGAGTTTGCCAGGGAAAGGAGCGGTGCTGAGAAGTGGAGTGACGGGACCACCTCTGCATGGTTACATCATTAAAGCCTGGTCGGAGTTTTTGCTTCCTCTTCTTCTTCTTCTCCTCCTTTACATTATTATAACTATCATCGTGATTATTAAACTTGTCTCTGATTTTGAATATGGCATCTGACTCAAGTGATTCAGATAAGGATTGCGAAGGAGGGCCCGCTGACACTAATGCTACAATTAAACTGATTGGAACTTCTCGGGTTTTACTTTTACACCAATGCAAACACCAACCCCGACAAAAATTCAAATTGGAACTGGAATTGAAGTTGATTGGGAATGCAGGGAATGTACGGGATAAAGGATTCGCTTGAACTTGGAGACAAGGAGAAAAAGCCATCAAATCTAATTGTAATTTTTAATTTTATTCCTTTGCTGTGTGCTGGGAGGTATTGAATGCACAAGAGGCCGGTATGAACCATTTCTTCAAGTTGACACAGACTCAGACCCGGTCATTTTTGTAAATCCTTGTGTACTACGCATGCAACTTCTTATCTTGCTGGTTTTCTTAACCTGAATTCAGATTTTAAAAGTTTAAAAGAATGTGTAATTTAAAATTTACAATGTCCGGGGATCAATTTTGGACACATAACTGCTGTTAATTACTAGCTAGAATGGTATCGGTATGATTGGTAAGTGGTATCCATGTCACCAAATTTAGAAATAAAGGACAAGAGAAGTGATCTTACCAGTGAAACAGGAAGGAAGATTAACAGTGGAGCAAGTTGCTCACCTTCACCGGTCAACCCGATCCACCACTTTGATTCCTACTGCTGTTTATAAGAGAACAATTGTTCAATCAAATTGTACAAAATTGCCTTTGGAATAAACTATGTTTCACATAATTATCCATTCAATACTTAAAAACATACCAGGTTTTTCTTTACCAGAAAAGAAAGTAAATGTGAAATATTTTTCTAAGCTTTCCAAAAATACAAAACACTTAACGAGATAATAAGTCTGGCGGGGTTTATCAACGCAGGGCCTATGTTACAGTTCTCATTAGGATTACATTCGAAAACGGAGGAGAAAGTAAGACTTCAGGTGGGGTTTTGATTAAGAACCAAAGAAAGCAAACTAAGCTGGCCAAACACTCTGCATGGCATTTCGTCGAACACCTTGCACACACAACCCGTTAAACACAATTAACGAACCATAACAACAGCAATTCATTAGAGAAGACGAAACTAACCTCCTTTCTCCTCTTTATCTCTCTTTTTTATTTTTTGGAAACCTCTGGCAGGGGCTGCCAAAGTTCTCTCTCGCTCTGTCTCTCTCTACGGCTTCTTTTCACTTCTTCGTTACTTTGCTTTCCTGTTTGGTTTCCTACTTCACTGCACAGAAAAGGATGCGGTTCCGTTTCGTGTCATATCCTGATGATATTTGGAAGGAAATGGATTACTTGTGGCATTGCGGTGTGATATTCCGTGTTTCAGTCAAGAGCGGCCCAATTTGTTTCTCCGAATTTTGTATTTAGTCAAACGTTAAATATTTTTAAAATTCAATGATAAAATTTATTTATAAATTTGTTAACTGAATTATTTAAAATACGACCGAGTGATTCTTGTAAATATTCCATAGTTAGTTAACTTAACCTCCAACCTTCTTTTCAAAATTTCTTTTTTACTAGTTTTAAGATAGTAAGAAAATCTCTCGACCTACAAAATTATGAAATGTCAACATTGGATGGTTTTTTTAAAATAAAATTTCAATACTTAGATCACATTCAACAACTCAAATTGGTCGTTAAAAAAAAAAAACAATAGATAGAACAAATTTATTTTCTTCCTCCATCTGCATTACGTGTGTGTTTGTGCATCAAGCTTTTTCTTTTTCAGATGTAGATCTAACCCAATCCAGCAAGGGACAGAATGGTACCTGGAAATAAGTTATATAGTTTAAAAATTAGTGGTGTTCTTGCATTTCAACGGGACATATTATAATAGAATAAAATAATATCATACAAAATAATATATTTTCATAAAAAAAAAAATTAGTCTAAATGACATACATGTTTTTTGAATCTTTTGTCATATTTTCATAAAAAAAACTTATATAAAATAACATATTAAATGACAAATAACATTCTTTAAAAGATATTATATGGAAAGAAATAAAGACATAACCAATTAATTATCAATCAAATAAAAAAATTTAAATGACATTTTTAAAATAGAAAAAATTATGATCAATTATAAATATAATACAATTTACATCTAGCGAGTACGTGTCTAAATAAATTTAGACTTTTACATGTAAAAATTATTAGAAAAATACATACATTCAGAATTTTTTATCAGAAAAATAATATTCTTGTAAAAATGGAGATATGTGAAATAGACACCACTGCACTGATATACGGAGAATGTATTTTACGATTGTTATGAAGTGTGAAATGGGGTTTATTAGCTAGGAGCCTAGGTTGCTCTAATAGTTAATAACTTAATATGATAACAATTAAAGGGATATTTTACAGGATCGGATTTTATTGGAAATCCGCCCTGATTTTACTTCCTTATTTCGCCATTTTTTTTCCTTATAATAACAATTAAGGGATGCTCTAACAGTGATGAGTTTAATGCTTTAATGGCTATGTTGACCATAATGTATTTTTTTTAAAAGGTCAGGGAACAACATGGCCCCTGACAATATTATAATTTTCTATCAAGATTCTTTCAAAAATAAAGGACAATATTATATTTTAAACCAAAAAGTTACAAATTAAGATTGCATTGCCTGAATTCATAACATCACGAGGTTCAAATATCTTCATTCTTTTACTTTTATTATGTTTCTATTTTTAAAAACTTTAATAACTTAAAAATTAAAAATTAAAAATCAAAATAAAATTATTGGAGTATGATCTACATCATTTTATCTATGCACGTGTAAGAAATTATGACATTTCAACTTTGTTTTAGTTGTCATCAAGAATTTATAAAATTGTACTAATGTGAATAATTTCTAGACGTTGATTTTTCAACATATTGATTTACATAAAAACAAAATTGAAATGAGATAATATTTTATGAGCACATAGAGAAAATAAATTAGATCACATCTAATGGTTTTATTTTAACATGATTACAATTTTGAGTTATTAACGTTTTAAAAATGGAGACACAATGGAGGAATAAAAAATGGAGGCAATTGAACCCTCTTCTTTTTTCGAATTTATTTATTATCAAGTCAAGCGGTCAAATATGAAAGTTTTTAAATTAATTTTAATGCATTCATTTTCCAACATTTTTTACCATTTGACTTACTAAATAACTCGAAAAAAAAAATAAGAATTTTGTATGTAAACGCATCACTCATACAGTAAATCGGTTTGAACGGTTCGAATTCATCGTTTGAAGTCTATCTAATAATTTTGGAGTGGGTTTCATATAACACCGGTGTCATACGAGCTGAACTCTTTATTATTTACATGTTATTTATCTCATCCACCATTTTGAATTTCAAAATTAGAATTAAGTAACGGTCATACTATAATTACTGAATTAATTAATAACTATTATCATCGAATCCTTGTTTAAATTCATTGTCAAAATTAATTTATACAATCTTAAATAATACTTTAACATATATAGAGAAGCGAACACACAAATTTCTGTTAAAAAGCAATGAATGCACCTCAAATCAACGGAAAAAATTAAACAAAAGGAAAGAAAAACACTGCTCGTGCATGCATGTTCAACAACATCCTCTGCTAAATTTGGCCAAATAAAAGGACACACCTTGTTCTCCGCCTAGAAACTAGCTAGCAACTATCATCCTGCCTATAAATCAAAATATCTTTAAAAATTAGACAAGAAAATTGCTCAAAATTATAACATAAAATGGCGGAGTACATCCGGAGGAAGTCGGGGGCGATCATGAAGAACTTTGAGGTGGCCGGGAAGAACCCCCCGGAGGAGGCGCAACGGCGATGGAGGGAGGCTGTAGGTGCTGTTGTAAAAAACCGACGTCGCCGCTTCCGCAACATTCCCGACCTCGACCAACGCTCCACCACCCAGGCCAAGCTCACCCGTGTCAAGACCAGGCGCCGTGAGACCCAGGTATATATACAACATGCCTTCATGCCACACACACACATATATATATATATCGGGGCTGGCTACTATGCTTATAAGCATATGCCCACATATGCTTATAACTCATTTTTTGCGTTTCCAATGTTCAAATGGTCGATCCGACCGTTCATCTTGTTCTCCATATTAATATGTGCTTGGAGACTAAATTTTACATTTTTCTGAATTTTTTTACTATTTATTAAGCCACTTTAAAAATTGCTGATCTGGGTGAACAGTAAAACAGTGTTTCCAAAATTCTGGACCATATGATCAGCAATTTTCAAAGTGGCTTAAATTCAGAAAATGTAAAATTTGGTCTCCAAGCACATATTAATATGGAGAACAAGATGAACGTCGGATCGACCATTTGAACATTGGAAACGCAAAAATGCTAATTTAAGCATATGTGGGCATATGCTTATATAAGCATAATAGCCGAGCACTATATATATCCAGAGTCGGATTTAGAGTATATGAATGAGGTCAATTGACTTTATTTTTTTTTTCAAAATGTATGTGCTTGTGCATAATTTTCTATGTAATTTAAAGTAAAATACTATGGCTACGGTAAAATTGACTCTTATATTTCGCATGATTTTATATGATTGACTCTTATCTTCTGCTTTTGCAAGAATTTAGTTTCTAATGTATGTATGTATGTTTGCGTGTGTAGCATGTATCTACATATACAACAAAACTAATAAAATGTGTTTAGTTATCAAATTAAGGTATAAAGATATAGTACTAACCTATGGATAAAATAGTATACTAGACCAAAAAAAAAATATAGTTTCAGAAAGGCAACAATGACTTGGATTTAACTCATCATGTAAGAATGCTTTTATCAGGAGAGAAAGAAGAGTGTAAAAATAAAGACATAAATTCAGATTAATTTTACCTGTTTGGGGATTCAATTCGTTGGTACTGGGTGCCGTCTTTGTCTTTGTTTTAAGACTCTAATCATAACTTGCGAAAATAAAAAAAATAGGGATTTATTTTAGAAAATGACTTGGCTTGTTTAGAGAGGGCATGCCCAAACTCACCAGCTATTAAAAAAAAAAATAGGGAAAATAAAAGAGAAAACATTAACCCTTAACTTTCAAAGTGTTAACCTCAATAATCAAACATTAACCCTCCAGTGGTTAAATATCAACTCATAATTTGTTTTCAAGTATACAACTATAGTAAAACTTTTAACTTATATATGAAGTATCAAGTATCAACCATATGTTTTGTAAAACATAGAAAGTGCACAGTTTTTAACTTTTCTAACAATGACATATTAATTATATTCATCCGTTCGATTTATTTCTCACTCTTTGTTTATCTTGATCAAATAACTCATGTATTAAAAATTTGGTAAAGTATAAAGTGAGTCACGTGAAAAATAACGATCGTAGTTTTCAGATTTTCTGTGATAATAAAAGTATAGCAATAAAAAATTAAACTGATAGTTATCGCAGAAAATCCAAAAACCGCAGGGTACCCTCTCGGCGACAGTTAGCAATTATGTCCTTCAAAACTTCCTCAATTTATACCTCTTCTCCTATTTTCTTTTTGGTACATAATTAAAATTATTTCTACCCATGCAGGAAAAACTTCGAGTCGCAATTTTAACGAAGGCCGCAGCTCTGACATTTATTGATGGTAAAGGTTTTCCTTTTTCAAACTAAAAAGAGAGAAAAAATAAGAGTTCCTTTTACTCACCCTGGTTACAAATCAGAATATTTTTACTGATTTGCAGTTTACAGATTTTAACAGTATTTAGAAATACTAATTCAACGTGCCTAATAATTTTGGTACCTCTTGAATTTTAATTCTTTTATTGGTTACATTTTTTCACCATGTATAAATAGAGCAAACATGTATATCAGTATACCTTATGAAATGTAATTACCAGCATTATACTTGTCACTGTCAGATCTCAAATTATCTTTTACTGTAACTTTGATATCAAGTTCTCATTAATTTCCACAAATTGAATTTCAAAATTGACATTCAAATTTAAAATCTCAACAGCTGGTAAACCGAAGTACCACCTAAGTGATGATGTCATCAGTGCTGGTTTTCAAATCAGCCCAGAAGAAATTTCCTCTGTCTCACGGGACCACAAGATCGACAGCCTGACAAAGCATGGGGGTATCTCAGGAATTTCACACAAACTAGGGGTCAACCTACAACACGGCATCAAAACAAGCGAAGTTGAGATTCGGCAAGCCATCTTTGGCCGAAACCAATACGCAGAGAAGCCCCAGAGAAGTTTCTGGCAATTTCTCTGGGACGCATTTCAAGATTTAACCCTGATAATTCTTATAATTTGTGCTGTGGTCTCTGTAACAGTCGGTTTTGCGAAAGAAGGATTCCCGAAAGGTTGTTATGATGGAATCGGAATTATTTTGACGATTTTTTTGGTTGTAACTATAACTGCAGTAAGTGATTATAGGCAATCATTGCAATTCAGAGATTTGGATAAAGAAAAGAAAAAAATTTCAATGCAAGTGAATCGGGACGGATGCCGGCAAAAGGTGTCGATATATGAACTGGTAGTAGGAGATGTAGTGCACTTGTCAATTGGTGATCAGGTGCCGGCCGATGGGTTGCTTGTATCAGGTTATAGTTTAGTAATTGACGAGTCTAGCTTGTCAGGAGAAAGTGAACCGGTGCCTATTTGCGAAAAGAACCCTTTCTTGCTTGGAGGGACTAAAGTGCAAGATGGGTCTGGTAAGATGCTTGTCACAGCAGTTGGCATGAGAACTGAATGGGGACACATTATGGAGGCACTTAGCAGTGATGAGGAGGATGAGACCCCACTTCAGGTGAAATATAGTTGAAAACTTCAAGTTCTAATTTAGTATAATTACACTAAATCTCAAGTCCTAGTTGAATGCATATCTGATTCACAGACACATGCATATCGGTATAGAAAATGGACTATGGTAAAAAAATTGTAACAAGGTTTTTAAGAAAAGGAGAGTGTTTCATAATTTTAGTTGAGTGAGGCTATGGTACTATGCATAGCGCACATCGGTCCGTATTATGGATCATATTTTCATTTTCAAAGTTGAAATAGTCAATCCGAACCGCTCAGCAAGATCTCCATATGAAAATATACTTGGAGGCCAAATTTTACAGTTTTTACTATTTTTTTAGATAAGTAGAAAATCACTACTTTCGAATGGTCCAGAATCTTTAGATCAATCGGTTTTCTACATATCTAAAAATATAGTAATAAGATTCTATAAAATATAAACTTTGACATCCAAGTACATTTTCATATGAAGATCATATTGAGCACTTTGGAGAAAATGAAGATGTGGGTCCATAGTACGGACCGATAGTACTGTAGTCTCACCCATTTTAATTAGCAATACAATCTCAAAGGATTACAAAAAAAAAACAGTTAAGACCATACTTGAGTATATATTCTTTAAACAAATTCAAAAACTATAAAAGAACTCATTATAATTTTACCTAGCTGTACCATTTAGATGTCCAAACCTGTTGTTTTATCAGTATCAGAATACTTGCCCCATTTATTTTTCTTTGTAATTCTTGTCAATTTTCTATTTCTACCCAGGTTAAAAATACCCTGTAACTAACTCCATCCTATTGTGTAGGTCAAATTGAATGGTGTTGCTACAATTATAGGAAAGATCGGGTTGGTTTTCGCAATTGTGACATTTATAGTGTTGATGG
This sequence comes from Carex parvula, assembly GCA_025461045.1. NCBI lineage: Eukaryota > Viridiplantae > Streptophyta > Magnoliopsida > Poales > Cyperaceae > Carex > Carex parvula. The sequence continues at coordinate 52,773 of JAJGRW010004815.1, read as the reverse complement.
GGCGCTTCATAGCCGGCAAAGCCACGCACTCGAGTCTAACCCACTGGTCTATTAATGATGCCATAACCATTTTGGATTTTTTTGCTATTGCGGTAACAATAGTTGTGGTAGCGGTACCAGAGGGGCTACCACTAGCAGTTACACTGAGTCTTGCATTTGCCATGCAAAGATTAATGGAAGAAAAGGCCCTCGTCAGACATTTAGCGGCGTGTGAAACAATGGGGTCCGTAAGTTGCATTTGTACCGACAAAACTGGTACTTTGACAACAAACCATATGGTAGTAGATAAACTGTGGTTGTGCGAAATCAACAAGTCAGTACAAAGCAAAGATGTATTCAAAAGTTTGAAGGAAGCGGTTTCAGATAATGTATTTAATATACTTCATGAGGGTATTATTGAAAATTCTGCATCAGAAGTGGTGAGAAATAAAAATGGCACACACACCGTAATGGGTACTCCAACTGAAACTGCACTGTTAGAATTTGCAATGGAATTGGAGAAATCTTTTCAAATCAAAACAAACGAATGTAAGAAACTAAAGGTCGAGCCATTCAATTCGGATAAAAAGAAAATGTCAACTATAATTTCTTTACCGAATGGGGAGGCACGTGCATTTTGCAAAGGAGCATCCGAAATTGTTTTACAAATGTGCGAGAAAATAATCGACAATGAAGGAAATGCCGTAGGAATGACTGAAGAACAGAGAAAGACGATAGCAGAGGTAATTGATGCTTTTGCATGTGATGCATTAAGGACCCTTTGTGTAGCTTATAAAGATATCAGTTTAGAAAATGATAATGATATTAAAGGAGAAGAGATTGAAATGCCGAATGATGGGTATACATTTATAGCACTATTCGGGATTAAAGACCCTGTAAGGCCAGGGGTTAAAGAGGCAGTAAAAACGTGCCAAGAAGCAGGAATTATGGTGAGAATGGTAACAGGAGATAATATTAACACGGCAAAGGCAATTGCGAAAGAGTGTGGTATTTTTACAGATGGATTGGCGATAGAGGGACCGGAGTTCCGTAACAAAAGTCCCGAGGAGATGAAGGAGTTGATACCCAAAATTCAGGTTCATGATTTTATCCATTATTTCTTTGGTACCCACTTTTTTTTCTTTTATTTTAGTAAAAGTAAAAAAAAAATATATCAACATGTTCTTTTATCTTACTTCTGGTTTGGTCAAGAAAATATTTGCTTCTATAGAATGGAAATATATGCAACTCAAATGACCGCAATTGTAAGCACAAGCCAAGCAAGGGAAATGACAAGTCAAAATGCAAAAAATTATACTTTACAAAATTAGTACATTTGATTAAATGTAATTATGTATTTGTTATACATCAAACATAGATTTGACCACACTTTGGCTAATGTTAAGCACAAGCCAAGCAAGGGATAGGACAAGTCCAAATGCAAATAATTATACTTTACAAAATAGTAGATTTGATTAAATTTATCTATGTATTTGTTTTACATCAAACAGAGACTTGGCTAAGGTTTGGTGACACCTAATTTACAGCACAGTTGTTTCCTTTTATTGTAATAGAAATGGATTTTAGTACATAAATTCCGAGTATTTTTTAACTCTTTTTTCTGTAAAATAAACGTTTAGGTGATGGCAAGATCTTTGCCTCTGGATAAACACACACTAGTGACAAATCTGAGGAAAATGCATGACCAAGTTGTGGCAGTTACTGGTGACGGCACAAACGATGCACCTGCATTGCACGAGGCCGACATTGGGCTTGCCATGGGCATTGCTGGTACAGAGGTATGTACCAGCTTACTGTACCGGTGACTTTATCATTGTCCTGGGAGCTTCATTCAGTTATCAAATTTAACTGCAAGATTACTAATAGGGGTGTCAATGACACCCTTTTATCCGTTTACCTGCCCCGTACCTTATTCGATAAGACCGGTATGGGTATGATTTTTTTTCTTTTAGCTTATCGGGTACAGGGTAAAGACTATTCCTTACTCTTATCGTATCCAGTAATTATTAAAATTAAAAATTATAAAATTATATATATAAATATATATTTATATGTAGATGATGAATGATATGATACAGATTTATTCATGGCCTATATATATCTATTCAATGGCACTCTTTTATCTGTTTACCCAACCCGCACCGTATTCGATAAGACAGGTACAGGTAAGGTTTTTTTCATTTAGCTTATTGGATATGGGTAAAGGTAAAGTTTCATTTCGTTAACATAACGGGTAAGCGTATGAAAATGCTTTCCCCGACCCATTTCGTACCCGTTGATGCCCCTAATTACTACTCTAGGAATGTCCTATTCAATTGAATGACATGAAAATGTGCAGGTGGCAAAGGAGAATGCAGATGTGATAATAATGGATGACAATTTCACAACGATTACAAACCTCGCTAAATGGGGTCGATCGGTTTATATAAACATCCAGAAATTTGTGCAGTTTCAGCTCACAGTAAATGTAGTAGCTCTTGTGGTTAACTTTGTCTCTGCTTCAATAACAGGTATAGGAGATCCTTACACCATACCTTTTATTGTATTTTTGTAATAAGCTAAATTTCACAGATCAGTTTTAATTAAAAATAAGAGTGAGGCTATGGTACTATGCATAGCGAATATTGGTCCATACTTTGGATCAATATCTCCATTTACAAAGTTCAAATAGTCGATCTGCATCGTTCAACATGATCACCATATGAAAATGTACTTGTAGATCAAATTGTACATTTTTTAGAATTTTTTTTAATATTCTTTTAGATAGGTACCTAGAAAATCACTCAATCTAAAGATTCTAGACCATTCAAAAGTAGTGATTTTCTACCTTTATAAAAACTAGTAAAAAAATTCTAAAAAATTTTAAAATTTAATTTGCAAGTGCATTTTCATAAAGAGATTATGTTTAATGGTTCAGATCGACTGTTTGGACATTGAAAACGAAGATACTAATCCAAAGTATGGACCAATATGCACTGTGCATAGTACCATAGCCTCACTCTAAAAATAATAGATATTTGACGAACTTTCTCCATAGGAACTTAAAGAAAAAAATCACTCAACATATTAAAAAGTTAATCATCAAGATACCAACTTGAGAACTTTATGTACTAAAATGCTACTCAGAATCTCATTTTTTTTCTCACTTGTCTGGAAATTTATCTAAATCACAGGAAGTGCTCCGCTCACAATAGTGCAGTTGCTCTGGGTCAACCTTATCATGGACACACTAGGCGCATTGGCATTGGCCACGGAACCGCCGAATGAGGAACTCATGAAAAGGCCACCTGTTTCGAAACTAGACGACTTTATCACGAAGACCATGTGGCGCAACATCATTGGTCAGAGCATGTACCAGCTCATTGTGCTTGGTGTTCTGATCATCACAGGAAAGCGCCTTCTGGGAATAAACGGTTCAGATGCTGATGAAACGTTGAATACATTTATCTTCAACTGTTTTGTTTTTTGCCAGGTACATTAATTTGCATATTTCACCCTTGTTTGCTACGTTAGCTTTTCTTTTCTTTTGGGGTAAACCATATCCAATGTTTTTCAAGATAGAAAGTTAAATTATAAGGTTAACATAAAAGGTTAGCATAAATTATAAGGTTAACATAAATTTAAGTTTCCAGTTCTGAATTTCTTATAAAGAAAATATTGTTAACCTCTCATATTACTCAGCAATGCAATAAAAGTTTGCTTTAATAAGCAAAAGATCAAGAGAACAAAAAGTTATCTTAAAAAAGAAAGAAAGAACCTTTATGATTTTGATCTGCATATAATTAAGTGTGCATATGCAAATCGTGCTAGGTAGTTAAGTTAAAGCACCAACATACTGGTAAGTAAATGAATGCACTGAAAGTCGGTCTCTAACTAGACTCAGTTTCTGACAGAGGTACCTAAATTTTCTCCATTGTAATGCATCCATACAACAGGTATTTAACGAAATCAACAGCCGTGAGATAGAGAAGATTAACATTTTCAAAGGGATGTTCAACAGCTGGATTTTCTTAGGTATCATTCTTTCGACAGTGATTTTCCAAGTAATTCTCATAGAATTTCTTGGGGATTTTGCAAATACCGTCCCGTTAAGTGGTCTCCTATGGTTATATAGTATTTTAATTGGATCTGTAAGCTTAATCACCGGTGCAATCTTAAAGTGCATTCCGGTTGTTTCTGACAGAAATGTTGAATCAGATCATGACGGATATGAACCAATTCCTTCTGGTCCTGATTCAGTTTAACCGGCTTTATTTTTATTATTGTTCAGTAACTTTAAAAGAGATTATTGTGAGACATTTCCCCTTAACCTGTTGTAAATTTGGCTTAGAATTTAGAGGCTCAATTAATTGTATCTTCTTTCATTTTGGTTTCTTTTCTAGAGATTTTAGTTTAATCCTATGGCTGGTTGTAGCCCCAAATTTTTAGCAAAAGATTTCTTTCTTGAAGAATTACTGTTCTTTAAATTGCAAGTTTCAATATTTATTAACTTGAATTTACTTTCATTTTCATTTATGGAACTTTCAAAATAGACTTGCTTGATGTCTAGCATTGATTTAATATGATTTTGTATTCATGAACATATTAAAATCATTTGTGTTCAATCAAGTTCAAAAGTAAATTGAAAATTGAAAGAGAAAACTCATTTGCACTTTAAACAAAGGAAGCTTGCATTTCCAGAGCATAGAGGTAAAGAGCTTACGGTTCCTAGTTTCTTATTCTTTCTCAACTCCCAAGCACTCTACAGACTTCCTAAATCAAACGAGCTAAAAAGTTTCTAACATAGAGATAAATCAAGAGATGAAAAAAATTACAAACCACCTGAACTTCTACGCCTATTTACAAATAGCTTGTTTACATCTTCTGTGACCACATTGCTCCTGCCAACCCAAAAATAAAGAAAAACATGTTAATATATAAATGTGAGATTCCAAGACACCTGGCTTACATATAACTATTTGTTTGTGAATAAATGATATTAGAAAAAAGGCATCAAATTCCACATGAAATCATTTGAATTCCCAGAACAAATTGAACCATATCCCAAAACAAATTGAACCAACCTGCCAGTCAGCTGTGGTGGGACCAGCGTCCCTGCTGTAGGTGCACGAATATTCCTCACATGTGCTACTGATGACTGGGTCCCACCTCTTGGGAATTTCTGTCGTGAAGGTACCACACCATTTCCATTGGATTCTCTTTTTCTAGATCCATTTTGAGGAGATGAAAGTAAAAACTCTGCATCAGGGAGTTCGTCGAGAGACGGTAACGATGAAGCCGGTACAGTATTTGATGAGCGAGTTGGTGCAGTACTTGATGAGGGAACTGCTACAGTATCTGACGATGTCAGCACAGGGTTTCTGGGAACAAAAAGAGAAGGAAATGAAAGGTGATACATGATACATTAGCAAGGACTTCAACATTAAGTTTGGTATCAGATATGCATTTACTCAGTAATTGCAAATCCATGTTTACTGGTTGGTTCAAATCGAACTTTTTTCAGTTTGTATAATTACAATCAAATCATCTAAAAAACCGAATTGAATTGAAACCTGAATGAGGTAAACCAAACTTAAATTAGGTTACACTGAGATAGTATGGATAATTCATTTAGAAGCAAAAACATGAATACTAACTTCCTAATTTATGTATTAACATGAGTAGTATTACTATTCTAACATAACATTTACTAATATCTCGATTTATTTAAAATTTATTGCAATTCTAACTTTCAATTGTCAAATCCAAACAGAAACCAAAATACTAGATTTTTAAATCAAACCAAACCAAATAAGCCAAAAATTGAACCGTTTTAAGAAAAAGAAATAGGGTTCAATTAAAACCAAATTAACCAAAGCAATCAAGCATCAAGATTTGCAAAAGAACACCTGGAATTTGACCAATATTTATGGGTCATTTGCAGAAAACTGCAAATCAACCAACCTATTAAGTAATTTACAACATTTTGAATGTCCTGGTCATAAAGAATCACTACAAAACCCCTGTTATTGAATGAATAGCACAAGTATGCCTCAAAATCTGAAATCACAAATTCAGGTTTCAGGCACAGCATAGCAAGTGACTCAGATTTCCATAACTCTTATTTATTAATTCAACTATCAAAACCAAGGATTGCAGTTCCAATACTGGAACTCAATAAGAACAACATAATGATGACTTTGAACTAATGGCACTTTCTATTGCAAAATTAAGCCAAACTGAGCGTTATTCAACCTCAATTAACCCTCTATGACCGCTGTATTATGTTCTCACTGGACCTCAATTTAACAAAAGATTTCAACAAGAAAGGGATGATTTTAGATCGCCTTGGCGTGCTTACTCGTTTGGTTGGGGAAGAGGCGGAGTCGCTGCCGTTGGCGGCGGAGAGGTGGCGGAGGGTGGAGCTTGTCCAGTCGGATTGATCTCTGTCGCCTCTTCATCCGAATCTGACGAATCGTATTCTACTAGAGACATCATTTTAGATTTTCGTGGTTTCGCCCCTTGTATTTTTTTCTCAGCTTGGAAAGGGAGCACTCAACGAAAGGCGCAGATGAGTATGTCCGGAGGGAGAATTGGAGAAAAGTGATGAATTCATAACACCTAAGGTACCTCAAAATTTGTGTTTGAATCCGAACCGTCCGATCTGCTTTGCCACGAATTAAAGCGTCCCCGGGCATTCCATCTCAGGCCGGGATTCTGATCGGACGGTCCAGATCCAAAATTAAAATTTAAGATACTACAGGGGATCTGGGTGAAAAGGGTTTTTGTCTTCTACTCTTCTCTACCAGTTCTAACATCTGTAATTGCGTGTAATTTGAAAAAAGGTTCCAATAGAGTAGCAAATACAATTTTGGTGGGCCGAACAGGCCGGGTGAGCCGCACTGATTATTTTAATTAGCCCATCATATATGCCCGATGCGATAATCCGTTCAAAAAAAAATTCTTTAGTAAATTAGCTCATGTAATTTCTGTTCGCCCGTAAATTTTATAATTTGACATGGCTGATTCGCTTCTGCTGTTATAATTAATACCTATACCTTGAATTTGCTTTGTCCCAATTAAGAAAATCATCACTTAGTGTTCATCATATCCACCCGTCTTAGATCAGACAGCGCAGAATCCTATATCAGGGGCTTACTACTCGAAACATCAAATAATAGCAGATAGCACCACCTAAGATGTATCCCCATAAAAACCTCGACACAATATGGATTGTTACCCAAATAAACAGGAAAAAAATTTTAAAAATATCAATACAATTAACTAAGGCATGATCCATGTTGCCACAAAATTAATAAGTTATATAAAGATACCAAAAGACACGTATCTGCTCTTTCCCTCAAAACGCTGCACTAGATCATCAAAAGGGCAAAAACAAAAACACAAGTCTCACACACAATGTGATACACTACAAATCAAGTCTAAACACCAATCCAAAATCTGGTTGAACCGACAGGGGCCAGGGGGGGAAAAAAAGGCAAAAGAAGAACAATGCTTTGAACCAATCAATCAGCGTCTCCTCATGCCTCGGCCACCACGACCACGCATACCTGGGCCCCCACGGCCAGCCATTGCACTAGCAGCTGCCTCACCTTGTGCACTCTCAGACTGACATAGTCATTAATAATTAAGAAATTTAACAAAAAAGAAGACGTTGGCTACACCATGGTTTGGGATGTGAAGTCCCTATTTTACTTCCCGCCCATATTTTGCGATTTCAAAGTCCAAACATTCGATCTGAACCCATTAAACATGATCTCAATATTAAAATGTGCTTGGAGTAAGATTTTTTGGAAAAAATTTACTAATTTTTAGAATTTTTGAAAAAAAAAAAAATTATGGTCCACAATCCACAATTTTATGAAAAAGAGTGATTTTCAAAAATTCTAAGAAAATAGTAAAAAATTTCAAAAAAATGTAAAATTTGGTCTCCAAGCACATTTTAATATGGACATAATGTTGAACTGTTCGGATTTACTATTTTGAACTTTAAAAAAGAAGATATGGGGGGCGGGCGGGGGGGCGGGGTAGTAAAACAGCCTCTTGACTTCCCAAAGCACAGTACCTCAAAAATAAAACACTAACAATGATTACGCAAGTTTGTTTATAAAGTTGTACCTTAGGGTTCTTTACAGTTTCATCCACGCTCAAAATAAGACAGGAAGCTTCAGTGGCAGCATTTATAGCATTTATCTGAAACAGGTGAAAAAGATATGCACATTCTTTTTACAAAAGTTTAAACAACATAGCAGGAAACACTATGAACCAATAAATTGATAAATAAACTGTACCTTTACTACGGCAGGTTCCCACACAAAGTTGGCATATGAATCAGCTATTCCACCTGTAGTTATGTCAACTCCATAGTTTGCGCCTTCACCTGTCATTACAATATGATTAGTAAATAAAATATCAATAACATCAAGAATAACAGCAATAATGATGAGTGAGGCTATGGTATTCTGCATAGCGCAGTTTGGTCCATACTATGGATCAATGTTTTTGTTTCCAAAGTCCAAATAGTCAGTTTGCACTGTTCAGCGTGATTTCCACATTAAATATACTTGCGGACTAAATTTTACATTTTTTTTACTATATTTTTAGATAGGTAGAAAATCACTACATTTGAATGGTCTAGAATCTTTGGATCCAAGTTATTTTTTACCTATCTAAACAAATAGTAAAAAAATTCTAAAAACTGTAAAATTTGATCTGCAAGTACATTTTCATATGTTTCTCATGTTGAACGGTTCATATCGATTGTTTGGACTCTGAAAATGGAGATATTGATCCATAGTACAGACCCATATGTGCTATGCAATAGTACCATAGCCTCACTCAATAATGATTATAATAATCATGCAAAATGATGATGTTTTATATCAAAGAAATAAACCAGATGCATGTTTCTGTCGGAGCTTGTTGAGCACATCAGTTGCATCAAACCCAGCATTGTCACAGAGTTGGCGTGGGATAACCTGATAAATCATGAATCCATTATAAGTTGCTTAAGGCAATGTTAAAACATTACCAACTTCAGAAATCACAGTGCGTAAAGTACCTCAAGGGCTTTGGCATATGCATTAATAAACAACTGGGACTTCCCGGCAATTGTGCGGGCATGCTGTCTCAGGTACTTGCTTATCTCCATCTGACAACAAAACAATAAGAAATCATTTTCTTTTTCAAGAGAAAATGCACATGCCCCACAAACTAAAAAAATTACAGAATATATATTTGCATACATCAATAGCACCTCCACCGGGCACCACGGTCGAATTTTTCACAGCTCTTCTGACGATCATAATGGCATCATGGAGACTCCTTTCAGCTTCCTCAATAAACTATATCATCAAAATATTCATAAGATAATTAGTCAAACAAAAGTAATAAGTAATCCAAGTACTTCAATTATAATTCTTGAAACAACACCGCACCTGATCAGCACCACCACGAAGAACTATTGTAGCAGTCTGGCCAGAGGGACACCCGCTAAAAATGTTAAACCTCTCATTACCGACTTGTTTTTCCTCAAAAACTTCACATGTGCCAAGAACCTTACATCAACAATAAGAAACACCACTTATTAGATCCACATTTCATAGCAACTAAAAACAACTCAATTAAGCATTCCTGTAAGGTGCCTTTTGAAAAAATAGGGGGAAAATACTGGTATAAATGATACGTTCCACATTTCATAGCTATACACTTTGGAGGGTTGATAGTTCATTCTGATTTTCCTTGTACATGATATTTTTTAAATTACAGCGAAATAGAATTCTGAATTTTTCTTAAATAATAACCTCATCAATGACATTATTGACAGATGTCTGGACGGTCCCACCAGTAGCAGCAGCAACCCGTTGCAGATCCTCCTCTGCTACACGGCCAGCACAGAATATATCTCTATCGGCAAAGTACTGTTTTTGTAAATTACAACTTCATTAGTTATCTCACTAATTCAACCACCATCACAGACTTGCTGTGCACTTGTAATATAATCACTACATAATCTAAAATCAAATAGGTGAATACTAGTGATAGTCATTGCATTTTTGGTCCCACTTTGTGTAATGGTAACAGTTTTTCAGGATTAAGGACAGGGAATAAATACCTGAGTCGCCAGGTCACCAATTGCTAATCTTGATAGCACGATCTTAGCACCACTTTGCACACACTTATCTAGCTTGTCATAGATTATATTCCACTCAGCATCAACAATAGACTGGTATTGCAAAGGATCTGACAATCTAGAAAGCAAAATAGTAATAATAATAAATCACAGTTTCAACTAAAGAAGCTACTACCATAAAGAAAGTATGTTTGTTGAAAAAGGTGGGTAAACCTTACCTAATTTCAGCATTTTCTTTTTCTGACTTCAATTCTAGCTCTATATTCAGTACTAATATCTTCGGATTTAAGAACTTCTTAGGCTGTTGCTCAAACCCGGCATAAGAAAATGTCTTTTTAAAGGCAACACCTTTCACTAAAAATGAATCGCGCATGGTACCACCAGGAACCTGAAGAAAAGAACACAAATAGATATGCACAGTTGAGTTAGACTGAAAATGTACAAAAACTTAAATAATCCCCCCTTTGAAATATCACCGTCTATTAAGGTAAACTGCACAGCATTTTTCCCCTACGAGGAATCTGAAATGAAAAAATAAACTGAGCAGAGTTCACATGCTTCCACTTTTGGTGCCTCCACTATACCTCCATATTCAAATTTTAATAATTCAAAATTCAAAACTCAAATAAAAAAATTAACTGTTAGATGTGATCTACATCACTTTTTCTACATGCTCATTTAAAATTATGACATTGTTTTTATGTGGCATCGAGAGCTTGTAAGCATCCGCTGACAATGTAAATTTCTCAAGTTCTTGGTTCCCGCCAAACAAGTCCAAAGGACGTGATTTTTTTTTTTTATGTAGCGGAAGTAATAAAAGATCACATCAAGCAGTTTTCTTGTGTCATTTGAGTTTTGGATTTCTTGTTATTTACGAATTAAAAAGTGGAAGCATAATGAAGACATGGAAAAATGAGGCATTTGAATCAACTAAAATTGATAAGATAAAACAGAAGCACATATCAGATAGAAACCTCCTCTCAAGCTAATCAATCAACCTGAATCTCTGACAGCCTGTTACACCCATGGACAAGTACCAGATGTAACATTTAATTTACTGTATCAAAATCTAAGAAAGTATTCCTCGGTAACTAATCGTGTATCAGAGATGATTTGGACAGTCCTAGAACCAACAAAACATAAATATCAAACCACAGATCATATATTATAAAACAACCAGAAATCCTAGGTGACATATACCTTCTTCATGCCAATGAGATTAAGCCTATCATCATCTCCAATGGCAAGAACGGCATCAACCACCATAGAGGCAAAGAACTCTTTCTCTCCACCGATCAGCTTCGAAGAAAGAGTCGTTGCAGCACATTTGGATAAGAGTTGTTTCTTCTCCTCCAGGCTCTTCCCTTCTATGCTCACAGCCAATTCCTCTATCTTTTTTAACGCCTTAAAAAAGTGAAATTCACATTGATAATTAATAACATAAAGCTGTTCTACAAAAACTATTATTTTCTCACTTTGCTCTCATTTTCTGTAAATGATGCATAAGAAAATACTGTAGATAACATTGCAAGTTAAGAGCAGCATAGTCAAATATAATAACAGGTTAATAATTTTCATAAAAGTTGCATGATATAATGGTTGCAACACATTTCAGAAGACAGCAGCTTATACAGACATAAAGAGTGGTAACCCGAACCTTTTTCATCAAAGTAGCTTATAGCCAAATAACAAAAACTATATGCCAAATCTTACTGTTCAATTAAAAATTAAAAGATATATCTAACATAGTAAAATAATAAATTTGGTAAAGAAAAAGAAATAGCAAGATGAGCAAACCATAGTGGAGGCGATACGATAGCTCCTTATGATGTTGTGTGGGTGAACTCCATCCTCTATAAAAGGTTTTGCCTCCTTGAGAAACTCTGCAGCAAGAAGCACCACAGTGGTGGTCCCATCACCAACCTAAAAATTATTTAAAATTTAAAAATTGTAACAACAAAGTATTGTTATCAATGGTGTAATCCCTGGGTTACTCAGAACATATGGCAAATGGGAAATTAGCAAAACACAAATCAAAGGATTACAGAAAGAGCCTCTAGTTTCCAGTATTTTGTGAAAAAATAAACCCTAAGTAATCATATCAAAAGAAGAAAGATACAAGTCTACCAGTTAATTGATTTCTTTTTCAAACAATGTGAAGGTACAGACCGTAATAACTAAGAAAAGTATGTTCTACTGCAAATTTCCCTGTATCATAAGTATAAATCTGCATTCACCTCAGAATCCTGTGATCTGGCAATATCAGCTAATATTTTAGCAGCTGGATGCACTATATCTAACAATTTCATGATTGTGGCACCGTCATTTGATATTGTGGTGTTGCCTTTGTCATCATGCACCAATTTATCCATACCACGGGGCCCCAGGGTTGTCCGCACAGTATCCGCCACAGCTGTACATGCATTTATGTTGCTTATGAGTTGCCCCTTACCTTGTGCCGTGTCTGTACCCTCTTTCAGGAGTATTATTTGAGGTTGCTACAGTATTAAAAAAAAAATGTTTTAGTACATGCATCTATGGTACTTCAAATATACCCTCTTTCAGGATATTATTCGAGGTTGCTAAAATATTAAAAAAAAAAAATAATGTTTTAGTACATGGATCTATGGTACTTTAAATATCATAATAATTGTATACAAATGCTGATTTTTTTCTTAGACATTGTCTTAGAGAGTGAGATCAGAGGCAGGTTTTTGGTACAAGTGAGATTTGATGGCAGTTAGTTTTCACAAATACTCAATGTTCTTCACTAAATGTATAATTCGAAGATAGGCTAAGTTCTATCCAAAAGCATGTGCACGGATCTTAATTTAAGATAAAGCTGCACTGAGGTTTAGGGTTTACATTTGGTAAAAGGAATCTAACAGACTAGCAACTTGAATTCTAAAACAGCAATAATAATGATAATAAGTGGAATACATGCATGAAGATCATAAAACAAAGGAGGAGTGAAATGGTAACAGCTTGAGCTTATACATTTCCCAATCCAAGATACACCGAGTAAAAGATCACTCAAACAAAACCTCAAACCTAGGAAGAAAAGCAAAACTTCCTTTGGCGCACACAGTGCTGCGATCTCAATGACGAGTCGCTAGATCAAAACACCACGAAGGACACATGAGATCCGGTTTCAGAAAACAGAGAGAGAGAGAGAGAGAGAGAGAGACTTACCATCATGGACGCCATTGGAGGCGAGGCGAGAAGATAGCACGCAAAAGAGAGGGTTTACTGTCGATAGGAAGCTTGGAAAACTAAAAAAGAGTCGGAAAGAAAGAGAAGGGGTTTTGAGAGAAGTTTCTAGCGAAGCCTTTTGGTTTTGGCGGCCATGGCGAATGCCTCGCGTCTTAGGGCTATAAACGGGTCGGGTCTCAATGCCATATTTTGACCCGTTAAGGAAAACCTCAATGGGCCTTACTATTTAGTGGGCCTTTGATTGGAGAAATAGTAGTCCTTGACCCATTTCCTCTTCAACTCCCTTGAAAATATCGATCTAAAATATTCGCATTTTCATCTATACCCTTTTAAAATGAGAATTTTTTTCATATGTTGGCAAGACAATAACATGTCCTCAATTACTTTACTGTCGGCTCCTTTTATTTTTTTTATTTTTTTTTTCTTGTGTCTATCCCGGAGTATTCCATTTTACAAGTTCTCTAAAATTAGTAGTAATATTTTTCGATGCAATAACAGTCTGAATCAGTGCAAAAGATGAATATATATTAAGTACAGGTTTCAATAGTATTGTTAATTGTTAAGCTACTACTGCAAAAGACCAGCATTATAGCAACTAAGCTTTCAACAGTATTGATAATTGACTAATTGACCCCAGGCAGCCACTGCCGGGTTTCTTCAAAAAAGATAATTGACTAATTGTTGTTTTGGGAAGAACAGTGAAAGCAAGATAATTACAGTGATGGACGGCTGAGATCAAACTTCAAAAGGAGATGGACGAGATGAGCTGGGATCAAACATCAATTGTGAAAATAAATGGAAACCGGGGAAAATTAGGTACAAGTAGTATTGGACGGTGGGACTCTTTATTATGGTATAAATTCAGTGCCTATTCAGAAATAGTGCGGCGCAGTATTTTTGTACTTTGAGATTCGTGCAAAGTTAAAAGAACGGTACCGGAGAGGATATGAATTCGGCAAAGAGGATTCGATGCTGAGATCAAACATCCAGAGCATTTAGCAGCTTATACTTTTAACTGTACATATTTCCTAATATAACGTTTCGGATCAAATATCGGATCAAATTTTATCTAATGATCATCGGAAACACTCCGATCTAAATGGAAACAAGGAAAAGAAAAGTCGACGAATTCACGTTGCTCCTTGTATATTTCAATAAAGATAAAACAAGCAATAAAATTTACTAATTTACCTCCTTTAAGTTATAAATTTCCATATATTGTTTCTTGAGGACAGTTCAATTGCCTCTATTTTTTGTGTCTCCATTATGTTTTTATTTTAAAAACTTTAATATTTTAAAATTTAAAATAAAACCGTTAGATGCGATCTATATTTTTTTCACTATGTGCTTATAAAATATTATCACATTTCGATTTTGTTTTTATGTGAATCAATAAGTTGAAAAATCAACGTCCAATAATTATCCACATCAGTACATTATTACATGCTCTTGATGACAAATAGAACAAATTTGAAATGTCATAATTGTTTACACATACATAGATAAAATGTTGTAGGTCATATCTAACGGTTATTTTGAATTTTAAGTTTTAATTTTGGGTTATTAAAGTTTTAAAAAATGAAGGCATGATGGAGGATTTTTTGCGGTTATAAAAAAAAAAAAACTATTTATTAGTGTGTTACTGGAAAAAAAAATGTACTGTTATTTTTCGAGAATAAGAAAAACATCTCAACCGTTCAGACTTTTTCGCACGTTAAATATACGAAGTAATTTTTTCGTGCACAAATCTGAACAAATATCAACAGTTAAGATCAGTGTAACCGATCATGTTATTCCAAAAAAATAACAACATATTTATTTCCAACATAATAATGTTATTATTGTTTTACCACAAGAAAGTATCTGAGGATTTACATTCACACATCACACATCAATTTGATCCACTCCAATAACTCATGGAGCCCTTTAATGTTAGTGCGGATCTAAATCGGACGGTCCAGATCTTAACTCAATATTTGAGTTAACTCAGAGCATACGAATTCCATTTTTTTAGGACATAACGTGTCAGTAATTGCGTCATGTCATGTTAGAATGAATATTAACCGATTTTTTTTAAATAAACGTGAAATTCCGATTAGACTTTTAGAAATTTAACAGATGAAATTTCAAATACTAAAGAACAGGATTTCTTATTCCGTTTAATATATAATTTCATTTGAAATGAAACAAAACTAATTATGAGTACACTTGACCTTTTCATCCTTACCGATCTCAGAATTTCTTACCTCGTCCATTCAATATTGGATGTACTTATTTAAGAAGCAAACTCAGCTCATGATGCATAATGTAATCCCGTCCCTAGCCAGGTCGAATTTGGTACTCCATCCCTTGCAGCTCAGAAATTTTAAACGAGTCGACTCGACTCGATTAATCGAGTTTGATTTTAGTTGAGCTGAATCAACTTATTCGTACTGTGAGTCTCGCATAGATAAAAAGATACATTAATTTGATATTGTGAGTTGTAAGGTTGGAGCCACGTTCAACTAGGGATAGGGCGTTAGCTACCCCTAGTGGTGTTTATTTAGTCTGGTTTAATCAGTTTTAAACCGAACTAAGAGAGTTTGGGTTTTTTGATTAAATAGATTGGTTCGGTTTATTTTTTAAAACTGGTTTAAAAGTTCGGTTCAGTTTGATTTAGAAATTCTAAAACTAGGTAGACCGAATCGACCAAAAAAATTCAAAAATTACGACATATTGTACACTGCTTGGTTCGGTTTAAAATCAGTTAAACCGAACTAAACAAAGATTTTAAATTCATATTTTAAAAGTTTCAAAAAATTAACAAAAAATATTTATTTTTATGATTAATATCCTATTTCGGTTCAACCGAACAAAAAAAGATTTACTTCAGTTTGTTCGGTTCGATTTGATTTTTGAAAATAGAATAAAATTTTAGTTTGTCTATTTAAATTCGGTTTGGACCGAACCGATGAATATACCTCGGACAAGTATCCTCCCAGGTACTGTAGAAGATTCCCCTCACTTTACGGCTTTAGATTTACTCCCAACGGCTTTGAGATTCGGGCTAGAGCAGGGGCAATATTATTGGGCTTTGAGATTCGTGCCAAGTTAAAAGAACGTTCTAGATCCACTAATGGTAAAAGATTCCCTATTACAGTACCGAGGAGGATATGAATTCATCTACCTCTGAATTTGAAAAACCAGTATAAGCCTCATGTGAATACGGGTTGCGGCCTATCCCGGTACAAGAAATTACCTACCCTTGACCATTTCCGACATTTTTATCAATATCCAAAGTTAATTACAAATTAATAAATATACTCAGAACTCCGGGGTTTTCCGAAAAATGCCCAATCTGGCCGGTTTGCTCCTCTCCAGAAACCGGCCAAAATCTGGTCGGTTTTTTTTTTTATTTTTAAGAGACACAATGAAGAGCAATATAATGAAATCTAACACAGAAAATTCGAATTTTTGTTTAAATTATTTGTTAGATTACTTCTTTTGATGTATAATTAGCATATTTATATTAAAATACACTAAATTACTTAATATTATGTTGAATTACACTATATTACAATAAATTACGCTAAAATATGTTGAATTATGTTAAATTAGCTAAATTACACTAATTTCGCTAATTATAATGAAATACGGTAAATTACGTTAAACTACGTAAAATTACGCTAAATTAGGCCGATTTTGTGCCATCTTTCATAAATCATAAAAATAATAAAAAAATTCCAAAAATAGTAAAAATTAGTATTCTAGAAGTTCATTATATAACTAATTTACTGAGCTACTTAGATTGAATAATAGAAATGAAAATCTTAATCAGAAACTTCAACTCAAGTTTTGAGGCTCTTTCCTTTGTTTTTTGGCAATTCTGAATTTTGAAATCCGGCACCGTGGGCACTGACGCATGCGTAGTTTTGCACTTTCCAAAAGTGGTCATTTGCTGAAATCGGACACTCGAGTGCCATTTTATGGCCGTTTGAAGTTTCGTCGCTGTTTTCCGCCTTCTCAGTAAATATATCATTCATATTCATATGTCATTTACCGGAATTTACCGTATTTTAGCGTAATTTAACATAATTTAGCGTAATTTAATGTAATATAGTGTAATTCAACATAATTTCAAATAATTTAGTGTATTTTAGTATAAATATGCTAATTATACATCAAAAGAAGTAATCTAACAAATAATTTAAACAAAAAATTTGAATTTTCAGTGTTAGATTTCATTATCTTGCTCTTCATAGTCTCTTAAAAAAAAAAACGAGAAACAGGCCAAATTCTGGCCAGTTTGAACATTTTTCGAAAAACCTAAAAATTATGAGTATATTTATTAGTTTGTAATTAGCTTTGGATATAATAAAAATGTCGGCCATTTCTATCTACCCAGAAAAATATCCTGACTATGCTCTTGATGAGTCACGCATAGACTACAAGTCGAGAGAGAATTTGAGCTTCTTTCTTGCAACGAAGTTCATCCTCTCATATAGACACGAAGTGGAACACTGAAATATTAAAAAAAAAAGGCTTCTAACTGAGGACCAAGCTGAATTAAATTTTGGATTCAACCTTTTCTAATTAAATTTTATTGAGAACATTGGACTAGTTAGAATAAGCACTAATTTGAAACCGAAATGAACACTCACCGATTTTAATTCAATCAACTATTTGATATATTTTAGCTTTGAATAAAATATATTATTCATCTTTCGAACCTCTATAAAATATACTTTTGTTTAGTCAAGATAAACACTCAGATGAATCAGAATAAATACTTGTCTATTATTTTTTTCTAAAATGTCTGAGTTAAAAAGTATGTAGAAAATATCTGTATAATAAGAACGGCAAATATGACTGTAATATTTAAAACTATTCTTACTTTCTTTGGTGACAACTGACAACACTTTATTGTCAAAAAATTGACAATCAATCAAGCAAAGCAACAAGATGGACTACATAATATACGCCACAGATGATCCACGCTGAGACATGATGTTTTTCTTTTCGTTGGTTCCCTCTGCCACTTTGTCTGTACTCTGTACTCTACAATACTCTTCCAATAACATTTTTTTAAAATTTTTACACCATTGCACATTTGCACACCACACCAGTACTCTCATAAAACACAGTAAATACCAACAACTATGAAGTCGGTACATTTTCTCAAAAAGGTAAAAAAAGAAAACAACTACCAGTACCAGTCTGGTACATTTCTCTTTCCAGTTTTTTTGCATCTCACCCAAAAAAGATACCTTCTTTTTTATCAGAGTTAGAAGGAGAAAGAGAGTGTATCTCTATTTATGGTTTGGACAGTTGAAGTGTATCTCTTTAATGCCTCCACCCAACTTCTCTCTCATCCCAACATATGAGAGAAGCTATCTCTCTCTCTAGACCCAATCCGTTTGTTTGTCATTTATTCATTTCTTTGAAGAAGCCCAACTACTTATTTGCTTTTTCCAACCACACTTAGTGCCAGCTATTCTTCACTGCATCTTATCTTGCGCTTGACTCAGTTTCTCAGATTATATGTACCTCAGAAAGAGAGAGAGTGAGAGCAGTGGGGAGTTGGTTGGTGAGGTGGATAACCAAACATTTTCTCCAGAAATCAAGATATCTAAGACTGAATTTGAGGGTCAATTATTTTATTATTAAATACTGTTGTATTTTGATTTGCTTCAAGGAAAGAGGTGATCTGTCAATCTTAGTTGTTATAAGGGGTAGTAGTTGAGTGCTTGGGCTTGGACTGACAATTTATAAAATTTCAAGTGTCTTATTTTTTCCTCCTCCAGTTTGAAATATTTTAGAGAGTACTTTGGTAAGAGAGCATTTTGTAGTGTTAATTATTATTATTTGAGGTTTTGGTTGGTAGTACTGGAAGAATTGAGAGTAGTTCATCAAATTTCAGCAAAATCAGAGTTATTGAGTTTATCATTTTCTTCATTTAATTCTTATAAAACCTTCAATTTGTGGTGAACTTTACAAAACATCCAATTTGAGTGGCATATATAGAAAATTTTAAAAATGGTGGGCAGTGTAGAAATTAATAACTCCCCAATTGCCTGCACAAATGGGTCAACCCACACCCACTCAAACGGGTCATCTCAGAGCAACGGCTCCAGTGCCACATCAGAGGAACGGTTAGATGAGTTGCGCCGCCGCCTCGGCAAATCTGAAGGTAATTTGTTTATTTCTCATCATATATCATACCATTGGTTTCTTAAAACCCAAGGATTAATATGGCATTTGCTTATAACATACTGGCCATACACCTATAAAAAATGGCTTGTACTAAAAATAACTAAGGCCACTATTATAACATGAGTTATATACCATTTTATAGCCTGTTACTTTGGTTCCAGGGTTTTATTATGGATCATAAATAAACTGAGCCTTAGACATTTTTCAGTTAAAATGCCCGAAATCAGAACTCCCACTTGCTGGTACCATACTGGTCAGGCCTGGTACCAGCATATGCTATGCTGGTAACAAAAAGTTCCATCAAGAAACATGAATTTAGGTACCATGTATGTAGTATACTCCTCATCTGTTTATATCATTTTCATTTATTAATTTTTCTTTTATATCATTTTGATTGAAATGTAGGGGATTTATTGAAGATTGTGGGAATTGGTGCTGGTGCATGGGGCAGTGTTTTTGCGGCCTTATTGCAAGATGCCTACGGGCAATTTAGGGATAAAATTCAGGTCAGGATCTGGCGCCGTCCCGGCCGGTCAGTTGACCGGTCAACAGCCAAGCACTTGTTTGAAGTTATCAATTCAAGAGAAGATGTTCTCAGGCGCCTCATTCGCCGGTAAATGCATTTTTTTTAATGTATTTTGTTTTTGTCTTTTACAAATGAAGTCTAGCACTTTTCTACATTTGCAAGAAATGACCAAAAATTTTAGCATTTGCAAACAACATGCATCCATGGATCAGATTGATGGAAAAGATGTATCCAATTAATATTTTACCATTTTGCCCTTAATGCCAGTAAATGATATTCTTCAGGTCCAAAATTGAATCAAAATAATCCAAGTTAGCTTTGATCTCCATGTCTATCAACTGATTATTAAGTGATCTTTGTTTTTCTTTTTCTTTTTCTTTTTTGTTCTTTGTTCTTTGAGTGATTTGGATTGAGCTATATTTTTTTATTGGCAAAACTGACTTTGGCTTAAGTTAGTCGGTTTATTTTGCAAACTCACACTAATATTACATGTTGAATGCATAATCGCTATATTTTGGGTTCAACATGACTGTGACTCTACTGATCAGGCTTAGTTTACGAACTTACACCCAAGCATAGATTCTTCACTGATGTCACAAATATAAAAATGTAAAAAAAAATAGTAAAAACAATCGAATCGAAATGTTCAACATGATCTTCATATGAAAATGAACTGGTAGATCAAATTTTATATTTTTCAGAATTTTTATACTATTTTTTTAGATAGGTAAAAAATCACTTGATATAAAGATTCTAGACCATTCATAAGTAGTGATTTTGTATCTATCTAGAAAAATACTAAAAAAATACTAAAAAATGTAAAATTTAATCTGCAAGTACATTTTCATATGGAGATCATGTTGAAAGGTTCAGATTTTATTTGCACTTTAAAAATAGAAATATTGATCCGTAGTACCGTAGCCTCACTCAAGCTTCCTAATAAACTTTTTACAATATCTTTTCCAGTTGTGGGTACCTAAAATATGTGGAGGCGCGTCTAGGAGACCGAACCCTGTATGCTGATGAAATCCTTCGAGACGGATTTTGCTTGAACATGATTGAGACGCCACTTTGTCCATTAAAAGTCGTTACCAACCTCCAAGAGGCGGTATGGGATGCCGATATAGTTGTCAATGCTCTGCCTTCGACTGAGACGAGAGAGGTTTTTGAAGAGATAAGTAGATATTGGAAGGAGAGGATCGGGTATCCTGTGATTATTTCTTTAGCAAAGGGGATTGAGGCGTCACTTGACCCGGTGCCCCGTATCATTACTCCCACTCAGATGATTAGTTCTGCTAGTATTTATTTTTTCTTTTTATCCCCGCCCCCTCTATTTCTCTATCTAGATTATGACTAGACTAATACTAATACAAGGTAACTCATAACCCAAAAACAGTCTAGTCCGTATCCTCTGAAATATCTCAACCAGTTAATCTAAAGCCGGGTCAAAATTTTTTGGTGCCTATTCAGAATGCACGGGGCCAGTATTATTGTGCTTTGAGTTCGTGCAGAAAGGGTTTGAGCGGTCCAGATTTTCCACAGATCAACTCAAAGTTTGAGATATCTCAGGGGATGTGAATTCAAAACAGTCCCTCCCAAAAAATGCATTTCTCGGGAGTAACAAATGTTGAAGGGTATGGATATATGAGGTAATTTCATAGTTTTGAAGGGTATCCTAGAAATTTGTCCTACAACAAGGGAACGCTATCCTCTGGGGAGTTTAAAAACTCCGCACCTGCGGTTCTTTTAATCTGGTCCGTTAGTTTTGACTTGGCACGAATCTCAAAGCCCAATAATACTGCCCCCTCCGTTAGCCCGAGTCTCAAAGCGGCTGAGAGTTAATCTGGTCCGTTCGTTTTGCTCCGCAGAGGATACGGGTCCTACAACAAGGAGGGCAATGTGGGACTCTAATTATCTTGGAGGGAACATATTTTATACTAATGCCCAATATAAGGGGCACAAAATAGAACTCCATCACCTTTTTTTATAATTTTTTTTTAACTTTTTGTAGCGGGAGTTCCAGTGGAGAATATTCTGTATCTTGGAGGCCCGAACATTGCAGCGGAGATATACAACAAAGAGTATGCAAATGCACGAATATGTGGGCCCCATAAGTGGCGAAACCCTCT
The DNA here is from genome assembly GCA_025461045.1 of Carex parvula. Classification (NCBI taxonomy): domain Eukaryota; kingdom Viridiplantae; phylum Streptophyta; class Magnoliopsida; order Poales; family Cyperaceae; genus Carex; species Carex parvula. The sequence goes on along the minus strand of JAJGRW010004815.1, from coordinate 30,581 downwards.
TGCCAAGTTCTTAAGGCAACCACATTTTATTGTGTGGGACAATAGTGACCTTGTCACACATGAAGTCATGGGGGGCCTTAAAAATGTCTATGCCATTGGCGCTGGTAAATGTTGCTCCTCTGTGTCAGTGTGTGTGTTTATTATATCCAAGTACTCATCAGGTGTTATAAAATTTCCAAGAAATAGATTTTGGTTGTAAATAATTGGGGGCCAATACGGAATATTCAAAGTTGCAGTTGTATCCTTACAAACTTTGGATTTAGACAACTGCATCTTTTAATAACAGTTTGACATTTTTTTTTCCTAAGTGTTCAATTGAAACCTATTTTAGCCCGAAATTACCCCACGGTTCGCAATTTGAACCAATTTGCAATCCCCAACCTACGCTGTGAAGTTATATACTCAAATTAGCCAAGAAAGCAAAATAGAAACAAAAATTTAAACTAAAAAGTGTGTAAAAGTATGTTGGTACCATATGTCCTTAAAAATGTCTATGCCATTGGTGCTGGTAATTATTATGTCCAAGTACTCATCAAGTGTTTATAAAGTTTCCAAGAAATAGATTTTGGTTGTAAATTTCTGGGGGCCCATATGGAATATTCGAAGTTACAGTTGTGTCCTTGCAAACTTTGGATTTCGACAAATTGCATCTTTTAACAAACAGTTTGCCCATATTGAAACCTAATTTAGCTCAATATTACCTCACTGTTCCAATTTGAGCCAATTTTGCAATCCCCAACTTATGCTGTGAAGTTATATACTCAAATTAGCCAGGAAAGCAAGAGTGAGGCTATGAAACAATGCATAGCGCATAATGGTTCATCTATGGATCAATATTTCCATTTTTATAGTCCAAACAATCAATCTGAACCGTTCAACATAAACTCCATATAAAAATGTGCTTCTAGATCAAATTTTACATTTTTTAGAATTTTTTTACTATTTATTTAGATAGGTAGAAAATCACTTGCTCCAAAAATTCTAGACCATTCAAAAGTATTGATTTTCTACCTATCTACAAAAAAAGTAAAAGAATTCTGAAAAATGTAAAATTTAGTTTGCAAGTACATTTTCATATGGAGATCACGTTGAACGGTTCAGATCGACTATTTAAACTTTTAAAACAAAATAAATTATCCATAGTACAGACTAATTCGCGCTATGCATAGTACAATAGCCTCACTCAGAAAAGCAAAATGGAAACAAAAAGTTGGACTAAAAAGTATGTAAAAGTATGTTAATACCTCATATTAGTATATAATTACTAAAATTACCATCTACTCCATACATTTATTTGCTTGTAGGAATGGTGGCAGCTTTGACTAATGAGAGCGCGACAAGCAAGTCGGTGTACTTTGCGCACTGCACATCAGAGATGATTTTTATAACACACCTTCTGACGGAACAACCAGAGAAGCTAGCGGGCCCGCTTCTGGCCGATACTTATGTAACATTACTAAAAGGACGGAATGCCTGGTATGGTCAAATGCTAGCAAAGGGAGAACTCAGCCCTGACATGGGTGATAGTATTAAAGGAAAAGGAATGATTCAGGTACTTCATCTGAGATTTTATAAAGTGTTATTTTTGTACAATTAGGCAATTTTGTCTTAAATTGAATTTCGCTGAAATTTTTGGAAATGGTAGGTAATATCCATTTTTTACTGTTATAAAAAACTGAATTTGATACTTACAGTACAGTACTTCATTGACTCTTGTATATGTGATACCATAACGAGAAAAGCTTGGATGCCTTAGTGCGATTGCATAGAATTTTTATGCGAAGCCAGTAAAAGTTTCCTTTCTAAAGAAGAAAATGATAAAATTACCTAAGTAGAAGGCCAAGGTAGATGGTCTTTTTAGAAAATGGGAAACTATCTCTTGTTTATATGTTTTTTTTTCAGGAAATATCTAATACACCCCGATTGTCATGTCACTCCTAGTTCAAACACGTTTCATTAGAAATTCCAAAAATAAAACAAAATAAGTAAACCCAAAAATGGTCTTGCACTAATACTATGTTATCATCCTTTGTATCAATTCATTTCTTACGGATTTAGCACTAAGCACATAAGCCTCCAAATAAACTCAACAGTACTAGAAAATATAAACTTTTTATGCTGACACTTTTTTTTTTGAATAAAACAGGGTGTGTCAGCAATTGGTGCATTTTATGAGCTATTGAGTCAACCAAGTCTGAGTGTATTACATCCGGAGGAACACAAGCTGGTCGCTCCTGCCGAGCTTTGCCCAATCCTTAAAAGACTTTACAAGATACTTATCAAAAGGTTAAAAACAACTTTTAGAACTAAGAAGAGCTATTTTACCATTGTACCCTTTGGGGACTGTATACATTTCCTTTGCATATGCAATTCAACCAGTATACCATTGTACCTTTCTTGACCTGGCTTTTTTAGGTATTTTTCTTCCATTTTTTCCCGGCATGGTTATCTTTCTTCAAAATTTATGTCATTCCAATAGTGAGATAATGATACATGACACATTGTTGACCTGGGGGCTAAGACCCCCCATAAAATGGAATTACACTACACTAGAAATTTGTAATTTTGTCTAATTAAATTTTATAATTTTTGAATGTATCAATACTCTGCTTCCCTTCTAAAATGAAATAACGCTGCACTAGATTTTTCAGCCCTTCAATCTCAATTTTCTAGTTTCGCCCCTGATTATTTGAACAAATGATTATCTACTTCTCCTTCTCCTTGGTATCTTATGAGAATTGAATTTCTTCTTTGTATATAACACAATTGAAATTTGATTCTTTTTTTTTTTCCAGAGAGTTGTCACCGAAGGATATTCTTCAAGCATTGCGAGATGAAACCGTGACCGACCCACGAGAAAGGATAGAGATGGCACAAAGCCATGCCTTCTATAGGCCGTCTCTTCTCGGCAAACCTTGAAGAAATGGTTTGATATATATGGCTTGTTATAGCTGAGAGCTATTTCTTTTATTTTTATTTTTTTGTCTCTTTTAAGGTACTAATTAAACTCAAGCAAGCTTGATGGCCTTGTGATGTACAAGAAACATAAATGTAATGGAAGTATGAAACTATATTCAGTAGTAATGTTGCTTGCCTATTATGAAATCCTGCAATTATCTCTTTAATTTTACAGAATTATAGGGGTCTAATAAGAATTTTTGTTTGAAAAGAGAATTTTGGACTTGTTAAGTCTGACAATATATGACATGCAAATATTGGAAATAAAGGAATAACATGAACCTGTTATTCCGGTTCCAATCGTTTAAAATTTTTTATATGCGAATCTCAACTAAGAAAATTTTTCATGTGCCAATTTCAAACTAAAATCAAAGGTTGGTAATATTACGTACAAGATAATCAATCGTGATTAAATACAGAGCCGCATCATTAAAGGTTATCAATATTGAGGACCTTCAAATACTTTTATTTTTATGCCTCTACCGTACCTTTATTTTTAATAACGTTAATAAATTAAAATTAAAATTATAAATGTTAAAATAAAACTGTTAGATGTGATATATGTTATTTTCTTTATGTGCTTATAATAAAATATTATATTTTGTTTTTGTTTTTGTGTGAATCAATCATTTAAAAAATTAAAATTTAAAAATTATTCATATTAATACGTTTTTATAAGCTCTTGATGACAACCTTGAAATGTCATAATTTTATACACGTGCATAATAAAATGATATAGATCATATTCAACGACTTATTTTAACTTTAAATTCTAAATTATTAAAAAAGTTCTTAAAAACAGAAACATAATAAAACACAAAAATGAAGACATTTGAAGCTCATCAATATTTGTTACAACTACTCTACGTGGCTTCGTGCCAAAACATTTGCAATATCAATTGAGGTTAAAAAAGAAAGAGAGATTTATCAAAATGGATTGCGATAATTTTGTTCAAAAATATCATAGCCCAGCCTCAGTGGATTGCGATAATTTTGTTCTAGGGATTTCGTAGCAGATGATCTTTATACGGAGGCTTATCCACTTTTTGGGTAATCTCAACCGTTTAAAATACGTTCTGCACGAAGCTCAAGTAATACTGGGCCCCTGCGCTAGCCCGAACAGCACCGGACACGTTGGTCACGCAAAATATGAGATATCTCAGAGGATACGCCACTCATCTGGCCATCGACCCGGCTTGACTTTCTGTGGCAGAGCTCTGAAAATTTTCTTGTTACGAATCAGTGCGTGGTGGTCCTGCCGGTGCCGGCCACTGGACAGCCCCACCCCACGCCAACATAAAAGCCCGTTAGTTCCATGTCTGTGATTTAGAATAGGAAATATCCTAGAAAATCAGCAACAGAAAATCAGAAATCTCCGACCTCTGTGACAGTCTCCTTCCAGTCTTCCACTACTCATCCTTATTTAGCTTCATTCCCAAATTAGAAATATCCACAAATCCATTTATCAAATACTGGAGACGGAAATCTCCAACGGCGTGGACAAATCCATTTAGCAAATACTGGAGACGTTCCAAGAATCTCACAGGATGTAACAGAATTCGGTTTGTCTCGTTTCATATACTGATTCAGTTGCTAAATCTAGTTAAGGCTTTAGTTAAAGACTGAGATGTCTATAAATACCCTGTAATCAATACAAAGCATTTCTTAAACAGCTTCTTTAATTTCTCTTCTTTGTTTTAGAGAGAGAACTCAAAGTTGCTGTCATGGAGGAGACAAGGGTAATAGAGATCAACAGCAACAAGATGTTCGGCGGATGCAACAAGCGGTACAGGCACTACAGCCCCACGCTCGGCTGCAACATGATCTTCTCCATCTTCTTCCCTCCTCTTGATCGCCGTCCTCTTGGCGACAAATGTCCAGTAATTTCCTTTTCTCTTTACGAGATCTGGTTTCACTTATCTTTTCCTTTCTCAATTTTGATCTGGTTTGGTTTTCCTATTAGGTTTTGTACTGGTTGTCGGGGTTCGCCTCTACGAGCAATGGATTCATTGAGAGGTCCGGAGCTCAGCGCTGTGCGGCTGTCAAAGGCATCGCCTTGGTTGCGCCTGACACTTCTCCGAGTATGTCTCCATCTTCTCTCTCTCTTTCTCTCTTTACGCCTTAATGATCAGAAAATAGTAATCGGTACTGTGCCAGTTTCATAAGAAAGGTGGAAACTGAGATTTTGGCGAGCAAGATTTTTTTTCAGAAGTAATTAAATTTTCCATTTTGCTTCAGTAAGGAGATGATGAATACTGACATTTAGTTCTGTCTGGTTTAATTATCTTCTAAACTTAATACTAAAATTTGGAAAGCCTGTCGTCTCCAATTTACTCCTCATGATATCATTTGTGCCCATAAGTCTTGTTGACAAATTAACCTGTCTCCAATTTACTCCTCATGATATCATTTCTGTCTGGTTACATTAGTAGTTCAATTTCACTACCATTTTGATAAATTAATTTACATGATTCACCTTATATTGTGTTGTAGTTAGTTTTTCTGATGCTATTCGATTGATATTAGTTTCTTTATTTGAATCAGGGGGGTTGAACGTAGAGCTAATAGAAGGACAAACCGACATGAACCCCTGGCATGTGGGTCTTGGTAAGTTCAGTAGCCGGTGTCATTTATGTTATTTTTATGACCACATTACTAAATGTTAAACAAGTTTTCATCTTTCAAATTCTTTTTTTTTTTGTTAAGCCTTCTTTGAGTTTTTAAGTTATTCAAGCAGTCTTCACCCTTGCCTATTCTAACTGCGTCTTTGGTTATTCAAGTTGAAACATGAAAGAGAAACACAAGCAACTGTTTTGTACCAGATTTGCCTGTCCCTTATTTTGTTTGTTTTTTTTATTTTATTTTAATATCATTCTGATGTTTTTTTGTTTCTTATGTTATGTCTTATTAGGAGCTGGGTGGTATCTGAATGCGGCGAATGACAAATGGAAGAATTGGCGCATGTATGACTATGTGGTGAAGGAGTTACCAACATTACTCAGTAAATATTTTGAAGAGCTGGACACCTCACGTGCCCCAATTTTCGGTCATTGCATGGGTGGACATGGTGCACTGACCATCTACCTGAAAAACCTCGACAAATACAAGGTACTTGGTTTACTTGGTAGGACAAATATCCTGGTGGCATTAAATGAGGTTATTAGGCAATAAGATCATGCTGAAGCCCCAAATTGAGTAGATAAGAAATCCAGTACTGTGCATATTGTATCATATTGTTCTAACATTGTTATTTTATTTCAAAATTCCAGTCGGTCTCAGCTTTTGCACCGATTGTGAATCCCATAAATTGTTCTAATGGTCAGGAGGCCTTTTCAAACTATTTGGGAACCAACAGGTCAGACTGGGAGGTATGCTATTTACTTTTGTAAAAAAAATTGGCCTTTTTTTGACCAGTGTGGTGCTTACCCCGGCTTTGTTCGTGTGAGATTAACACCTATTAAACCTAATTAAACCATAATTGAGCTTGACAAGCCGCCTGATTCTATTCTGATGCTGCATCATTTTATGCAGAGTGTAATTATGCCTCAATAAATCAATTCTATCTCATTGTACTCTTAACTGTACACTAATTGGGAATCAAGCTATAGAGAATTAAGACACTGGCCGTTATATATTGGCCGATAAATGATGGTACTATACCTCAGTGGAAACAGTCTTCTGCAATTTAGTGCAATTTAAACTGTAACTGAGTTTTTTTCTTTATTCTTTTGGTCAGGAATATGATGCTACTTGCCTGATTAAAAAGTTCAAGTTCAAAAAATTCCCATTTCCAATCCTCATTGATCAGGTACTTGATGAATACCAAATAAACACAATTACAAGCCGCATTGAAAAATTCAATAAAATAAAAGATATGGTGATTGTTCAAATGTATAATGACTGTCACAGCTGTTTAGCTTGTATAACCTTTGAAATTACATTTTGTCAGGGGGAGGATGACCCTTTCTTAAGCGAGATGCTACCACATAAATTTAAGGAGGCATGTAAGAGTGCAAATGTACCGTTGATTCTTCGCATGCAACCCGGTTACAACTACTCCTATTATTTGATTGCTAGCTTTATGGATGATCACATTTTTCACCATGCCTTAGCCTTGGAGTAATGCCCAATCATGAGAGTAGTTGACAGCAACACCAGTATCAAATTTTTGTTTTGCTACTGAAAAAGGGACTGTGTCTTGATTGATGATGCCATATTACGAGGTTATCTTTAATAAAAAAATAATGTTAGAATGTTTAGCCTGTGGATAGGTTAATTGATGATGCCATATTATGACAGTCTTTTTAATCAAATGATTCATACCAGTATCATGCAAGTTTGTGAGTTGTTTGGCATGAACTTGTCAAATTTGTGATGAAATTTCTGTATTGTGCTTGATAATTCATCAATAGTCATTGAATACTTACCACTGAAAGTTCTACTGTTTGGTACTTGATTGAACACTATAATATGCAAGTATGCATCCATTGGTTTAAATCGTGCCAATTCACCTATGACTCATTTCATGTACAATACAGAATCATAAATTCAATTCAAGATATTAGATTTTAAATTATAAATTTTAAATTTATACTTGCAGTACAGTATTTTACTGACTCTTGTATTTGTGATACCATACAAAAAAAATTTGGATGCCTTAATGTGATTGCATAGAATTTTCATGCAAAGCCAGTAAAAATTTCCTTTCTAAAGAAGAAAATACTAAATTTTCCCTGGTAGAATGATGTTCTTTTTATAAACATGGAAAAACATTTCTTGCTTATATGTTAATTTTTCTGTAAGTATTTAATTGCCACGACTCTCATGTCGCTCCTTGTTCATACAAGTTTCATGATGATTTCCAAAAAAATAAGTAAAATAAGTAAAACCCAAAAATGTGTTCTTGTACTAATACTATGTTCATAAAGACCAGTATCCTCTGTACCAATTCATTTGTTACAGATTTTGCACTGAAACACAGAAGCTTCCAAATAAACTGAACAGTGCTAGAAAAATAAAATTTTTATGTTAAAAACTACTTTTTTTTTCTCAATAAAACAGGGTGTCTCAGCTATTGGTGCATATTATGAGCTCTGAGTGTATTACATCCCGAGGAAAACAAGCCAGTCGCTCCTGCCGAGCTTTGCCCAATCCTTAAAGGACTTTACAAGAGACATATCAAAAGGTTAAACTCATACCATTTTATAGAACTATTTGCTTACTAATACATGAAAAATAGCTATTTTCCCATTATACCCTCTGGGGACTATACATTTCATTTGCATGTGCAATTCAACCAGTATACCGTTATACCTTTCTTGACCTGGACTTTTTTAGGCATTTTTCTTCCCATTTTTCCGGCATGGTTATCTGTCTTCAAAATTTATGTCATTTCAGCAATGAGATAATGGTACACACAGGGGCGGAGTTAGAAAATTGAAATTGGAGATGCTGGAAAATATTGTGTAGTGTAATTTCATCTTATAGGAGGGGCTAAGAAGTATTACAAAAATTTCAATTTATGGGGGGGGGGGGGGGGGGGGTGGGGGTGGTCTTAGCCCCCTCACTGCCATCCACCCCTGATGGTACACGACACGATTGAAAATTGATTATTATTTTATGTTTTTTGAAGGGAGTTGTCACCGAAGGATGTTCTTCAAGCATTGCAAGATGAAACCGTAACCGGCCCACGAGAAAGGATAGAGATGGCACAAAGCTCGGCAGAGAGTTGTTTCTATAGGCATTCTCTTTTAGGCAAACCTTGAAATGGTTTCATATATGGCTTGTTATAGCTGAGCGCTATTCTTTTATTCTTTTTTTTTTTTTTCTTTCTCTCTTTTGCGGTACTAGTTAAGCAATCTTGACCTTGTGATGTACAACAAATATTATATATTTATCTATATTTTCAAAGTCCAAACAGTCAATTCAAACCGTTTAACATGATGGATATATTAAAATGTGCTTGAAGATCAAATTTTGTATTTTTTTGAATTTTTTTTACTATTTATTAAGATGGTACAAAAATTTAATGGTCTGAAAACAATAATTTGTAAAATACTTAATAAATAGTAAAAAAAATTCAAAAAAAATGTAAAATTTAATCCACAAGCACATTTTAATATATCCATCATGTTAAACGGTTTGGATCAACTGTGTGAATTTTGAAAACTTTAAAAATATAAAATGTAATTCGGTATCACAGAAAAAAAAAAGTGTAAGTGGATCCCAAAAAAATTTGAAATACCGATTGAGGCTAAAAATGAAAGAGAGATTTATCTGATAAATGCTATGTTACCCGGATACTCCATAGAAGGCCTCGTACTCGTGTCGGATACGTATCGGATACCAATACGTGCCCGATACGGCACTGATACGTATTCGATACGTGTTGTGTATTTGGGTATAGGAATAATTGGTCTATTTCGTACACTTCTGCTTTAAATTTATAAAACCCTAAATACGCAAAGTTAGATTGAATTGCAAGCGCACAATCTATCCTTGTAGTAATTATGGGTATCGATCCAAAGATAACGGGAGATATTACTTTCTACTAAGTCAATTAACTCTAAAATAATGCAAATAAAGTAAGGGGGGGTTGTTGTAAAATTGGTTTTTGGGTTCAATACCCGATTGAGAGTTGAAACTAAAACAAGACAATTTTAAACAAACAAATAAAAGGAGTTTGTGATTCAAGTGGATAAGAGTCTAGGGGCAATCGGCATACAATCATTTGGTCAAATCTACATTTACTTGGAATTCTAAACTCATGTTTGCAATTATGGGGTTTCTAAACGTAAATGCCAAAAAGGGTCACGTTCGTGAATTAATGACGTGTCTAGATAATTCGGACTTCACGGTTAAGTTCTTCACCCTAGCTATCTAGACCATAAGCACAGATTAGCCTATTTTATCCCTAAATACCAATACTTCACGGTTAAGTTCTTCATACGATATTTGGTTCAATTCTAGGTGTCCCAATCAAATATAAGGCTTCACGGTTAAGTCCTTCACCTTAATTCGACCTTCGTTCAAGTGGTTCCGGACTAAGAAATAGATTTGGTCATTTCTAATCTTAATCCTAAGGTAATTCATGTATACAATTTGATACCATTAATTATAACTCCTAACATCTTAAGTTGATTAGACTCAAGCGGGAAATTAACACGCAATCAAATCATACAAGCACATGAATTGTAAAATCAACAAGAATAAACAACATGCAAACAATCATCATAAAGAAATTAATCCAAGTAACATAGATTCAAACCAAATTCATGTTTCTAGCCTAAGCCCCTAGAGAGGAAATCTAGCCTCTCATGGGTGAGTTAACATCCAAGAAAGTTACAAGAGAAATCATGATGAAAACAAAGTAAAACAAGTAAGAGAATAGAATACACCAATCTCTTCGCTCGCTGCCTTTAATCTTCAGTTCTGCTTCCTTGAGAATCCTTCAAACCTTGCTCTTAATCGCCTTTGATCCTGAGGAGAAGAGAGAAATTGTGTAGAGAGATGTGGAAATTAAACCTAAGATGAAGAATAGTTTCTCCTGCTGCCTCCCGGCCCATATATAGCTATTTTCGTGCATTGGGAAACAATCCAACAAAATCTGGAAGTGAATCGGGCGAAGATGGCAATAAAATCTGTCCAAATCTAGGTTGGGCGGCCATTGGCGTGGCTGTACAAAATTCTACATTTCTAATTTGGATTTGTTTCCTTCATGAAAGTTGTAGATCTTTTCGTTCTGGTTCAGCCAAGCTTTGATTCACCCAAATCGGAGTCCGTATGACCAAGATATGGCCAAAATACGAACTGTGTGTCGACAGCTGTAATTTTGTGCGGCCTTCACAAATTTCCTGCGGCCCGCACGAGTACCCGCAAAACTCTCGGACAAATCCGTGCGGCCCGCACAAATTCCGTGCGGCCCGCACAACTCGCAGTTTTGCTCCTTTTGCTCTGAAATTCAAACGGGCATAACTCATGATCCGTAACTCCGTTTTCAGTGTTCTACCACTTTTTGGAAAGCTTGCGAGAAGATCTACAATTTGCTCCATTTCCTGTAACTTAAATAGACTTTGGCAGTAACTTGATTCTTCGGTGCATTCTATACTAAACTAAACATTAAATACAAGGATTTGGTGCAGTTTAAGAGGTAAAACCTCGACCGAAAGTATATATAATTGAGGCTTATCAATACGCCAACTGGCGTATCGGCTTACGTGGCGCATCCTTTACCATCCGATACAGTCTCTGATACTTGTTGAAAGGCAGTGATACGGCTCTGATTGGATGCACGACACGGCAGCGATACGTTAGGTCGTGTTTTTTTTTTCACTTTCTCCGCTGTCTGGAATCGTTCCCTTATTCAAAGGGAATCGATCACGTGGGTGTGGGGTATGCTATTCTCTCTCCTCTCTCCAATGCCTTCACGTGGGTTATGAGGGGCAATATATTATAAATGAGGACGGTTCAAATGCCTTCATTTTTTATGCCTCTATTTTTAAAAACTTTAATAACTCAAAATTTAAAACTAAAAAGTTAAAAATAAAACCGTTGAATATGATCTACATCATTTTATCTATGCACGTATAAAAAATGATGACATTTCAATTTTGTTTTGGTTGTCATCAAGAGCTCGTAAAAAACGTACTAATGTGGATAATTTTTAAACGTTGATTTTTCAACTTATTGATTCACATAAAAACAAAATTAAAATGTGATAATTTTTTATGAGTACATAGATAAAATGATGTAGATCATATCCAACGGATTTATTTTGACTTTTAAATTTTAAATTTTAAGTTATTAAAGTTTTTAAAAATGAAGGCACTTGAACCCATTATAAATATATTCAATTTTAAATTCTAACAACTATTCTCTCCTCTCTCTTGAAGTGACGCGTTAGAACTTTATGTGTGAGTTATATACTCTCATTTCAGGTTTAGTTTAGGCTTGTGGGACTAACACAAAAATCTATAAAACCGGACTAGTTCATGAAAAATTTTCTGTGACACTTAATTTAGATGCAATGGGCCACTGAATTATATACAAGTGTTGAATTTCTGTGATAATAATACAAATGTCACATACGGAGTCACTGAATTAATTTCTGAAACTTATATATACCCAATATCGCATTTATATGGCATTTAGTTAAATTATAAATTAACTTAATTAATAATATAAGTGTTGAAATTATTAAATTAATTATTTTTCTGTTGTATAATACAAGTGTTGAATTAATAATATAATTAAAATAACACACACACACACATATATAATAGACGTATCGTATTTGAGATTTTTTAAAATACCGTATTACCGTATCCGTATCGTATCCGATACGATACCCGTACCCGTATCCATGCAACATAGGATAAATGTCATAAAGTACTAGGCCCATTGTACGTCAAAAAATTTGATCATATCCCAGCTTCAGTGGATTGGGATCATATTCATACGGAGGTTAGAGTGCGTATCCTCTGAGGAGATATCTCATATTTGCGTGACCGACGTGTCCGGTGCCTATTCGGGGATAGTGCAGGGGCCAGTATTATTGAGTCAGATTCGTGCAGAACATATTTGACCGGTTGTGATTTATCAAAAAGTCACGCCAAATATGAGATATCTCAGAGGATGCGAATTCGGTTTTATCAACTTGCCATCGGTCCGACTTGACTCACTGTGGCAGTGTCTCTGAAAAATTTATAGTTACAATCAATGACATGTGGGTCCTACAATAGTAGAAGATCATAACCCAGCACGTGAGTGTCTTTGATTTGTTACAGGAAATATCCTAGAAAATCAGCAACAGAAATCAGAGATCTCCAACATCTGTGACACTTCACTCATCCTTAGCTTCATTCCCAAATCAGAGAGAGAGAGAGAGAGAGAGAGCTCAAAGTTGCGGCCATGGAGGAGACGCCAATGGAGATCGGAAGCAACAAGATGTTCGGCGGGTACAACAAGCGCTACAAGCACTACAGCCCCACGCTCGGCTGTGCCATGACCTTCTCCGTCTTCTTCCCTCCTTCCCTCACCTTCCCAAAAGCTTCCAGTAATCAATCCACCATCCGATCAGTTCCCTTTCTATTTACCTCTTAGTTATCCTTCGTTCGAGATCTGATTTTATTTTTATTTTCCTTTTCTCAATTTTGATCTGATCGGGGGTTTATAATTAGGTTTTGTACTGGTTGTCGGGACTCACCTGTACGGACGAGAATTTCATTATCAAGTCCGGAGCACAGCGCATGGCGGCTGCCAAAGGCATCGCCTTGGTTGCGCCTGACACATCTCCGAGTATGTTTCCATCCTCTCTCTCTCTCTCTCTCTGGCTTAATGATCAGAGAATAGTAATAGGTACTGTGATAATTTCATAAGAAAGGTGGAAACTGAGATTTTGGTGACCAAAATGGTTCTGAGATTTGCTTGGTGGACATGTAGCTAAACGCCTAAACCTATGTTTATTTTTTTCAGAAGTAATTAAATTTTCCATTTTGCTTCACTTAGGAGATGATGACACCTAACATTTATTTCTGTGTGTGGTTCTATTATCTCTAAACTGTGAATACAAGTAAAATTTGGAAAATTTGCAGGCTTGGTTGTGGCCTCTAATTAGTTGTCATAATATCATTATTGGTCCCCATAAGTCGAGTCTGCAAACCTGTCCTTAGAAAAGAGAGTGCAATTGTCGTATTAGTTGAAATATCTGTTACATTAGTAGTTAAATTTCACTACCATTTTGATCCATTAATTAAATGATTCACCTCATGTTGTGCTGTATTTGCTAGTTTGTCTGATGCTATTCAATTGATAGTTAATCTCTTTATTTGAATCAGGGGGGTTGAATATAGAAGGAGAATCTGACAGCTGGGATTTTGGTGTTGGTAAGTTCACTAGGCAGTGCCGTTTATGTTATTTTCGTAACCACATTACTAAATGTTAAACAAGTTTTCATCTTTCATATTCTTTTTTTCTTGTTAGGCCTTCTTTGAGTTTAAGTTATCCAAGTAGTCTTCGCTCTTGCCTATTCTAATTGCCTGTTTGGTTACTCGAATTAAAACATAAAAGAGAAACACAAGCAACTGTTTTTTGCCACATTTTCCACGCCCCTTATTTTATTTGTTTCCTTTATTTGATTTAAATATCATTTTGATTTGATTTTTTGTTCTTATGATTTGTCTTATTAGGAGCTGGGTTTTATCTGAACGCGACCAATGAGAAATGGAAGAATTGGCGCATGTATGACTATGTGGTGAAGGAGTTACCAACGTTACTGAGTGAAAATTTTGAACAACTGGACACCTCACGTGCCTCGATTTCCGGTCATTCCATGGGCGGACATGGTGCACTGACCATCTACCTGAAAAACCTAGACAAATACAAGGTACTTAGTGTACTCAGTAGCATAAATATCCTGGGTGGCATTAATGAGGTTTTTAAGCAATAAGATAATGCTGATGCCCTAAAATAAATAGATAAGAAATTTAATAATATTCTATTGTATTGTTCTAACATTGTTGTTTTCCTTCAAATTTCCAGTCGGTCTCAGCTTTTGCACCAATTGTGAATCCTATAAATTGTCCTTGGGGTGAGAAGGCCTTTTCAAACTATTTGGGGACCAACAAATCAGACTGGGAGGTATGCTCTATTACATTTTCATAGAAAATTGGCCATTTTTTTACCGGGCTTTGCCAGTGTGAGATTAACACGTTTTAAACCTAATTAAACCATAATTGAGCCTCAATTTGTGCACAAGTCGCCTGATTCTATCCTGATACTACATCAATTTATGCACAGAGTGTAATTATTCCTCAATAAATCAATTCTATCTTAGTGCACTCTAATTGTACACTATTTGTTAATCAAGCCATAGAGAATTGAAGTTCAAGCTTAAACAGTATATACTGGCCGATACATGCTGGTACTCGACCACAGTAGAAACAGTACTGCAATTTTGTGCAATTTAAACTGTAACTGATTTTTTTTTTCCTTTTGGTTAGGAATACGATGCTACTTGCCTGATTTCAAAGTTCAACAAAATCTCAGCTGCAATCCTCATTGATCAGGTACTTGATCAAATACGAAATGAGCACAATTACAAGCCACATTGAAAAATTCAATAATATAAAAGATGTTGTGATTGTTCAAATACATAATGACTGTTACAGCTGTTTAGCTTATATAACATTTGAAATTTACATTTCGTCAGGGGGAGGAGGACAATTTCTTAAAGAATCAGCTGCTACCACATAAATTTGAGGAGGCATGTAAGAGTGCATCTGTACCGTTGACTCTTCGCATGCAACCGGGTTACGACCACTCCTATTATTTCATTGCTAGCTTTATTGACGACCACATTTCTCACCATGCCGATGCCCTTGCTTGAATATTCTTTTTTGGCAAAAATAATTATTATGAAGAAAATGAGCATTTCTGTTATGTGATTAATTATGAGAGTAGTTGACAGTAACGCCAGTATCAAGTTTTTGTTTCCCTAGTGAAAAAGGGACTGTGGTTTTGAGAAACTATGTTTATTGCAGCTATCTTTAATCTAGTGTTGGAATGTTTAGATAGTTAATTGTTGATACCATATTATGATAACCTATTTAATCAAATAATTCAAACCTAAAAAGGCTCATAGGTGAGTTGGAATTTCTGTATCAAGTTTTTATCAAATTTGTAATCTAAGTGTTAGAATGTTTAGATAGTTAATTGATGATGCCATATTATGATAACCAATTTAATCAAATAATTCAAACCTAAAAAGGTTCATAGGTGAGTTGGAATTTTTGTATCAAGTTTTATCAAATTTGTGATGAAATTTCTCTGTTGTTCTTGATAATTCATCAAAAGTCGTTAAGTAATTGCCACTGATAACTTCATTGGGCGAACACTATAATATGGAAGTTTGCATCTGATGAATAAATCAGCTGTTATAACAAGGGAATAACAGGAACCTGTTATTCCAATCCCAACCGTTAAAATTTTTCATTGCACAAATCTCAATGAAATAACTTTTTCATGCGCCAATCAACTAAGATCAAAGGTTGGGATTGGAATAACAGCTGATTTATCTCCGCATCTGATGGTTTAAATCAAGATGAAACATTTTAATCATAAATTCAATTCAAGATATTAGATTAAAAATTTTAATTTATTTATCGTGATGAAACATAATTCTAATTTATGAAATTAAAGAGATAGATTAAAAATAAAGTAAAAGATCTTGTGAATGTTCAAATACATAACAACAGTTGTTTAGCTTGTATAACCTTTGAAATTTACATTTTGTCAAGGGGAGGACGACAATTTCTCAAGGAACTGGCTGCTACCACATAAATTTGTGAAGGCATTTAAGAGTGCATCTGTACCGTTGATTCTTGGCATGCAACCGGGTTATGATCACTCCTATTATTTCATTGTTAGCTTTATTGATGACCACATTTCTCACCATATATGCCAATGCCCTTTCTTGAATAGTTTTTTTTTTCCAAAAATAAATATTATGAAGGAAGCTTGTACTCCCTATCAATTAATAATTAATGAGATTTTTACTTAACCGTGCAATTAAAATACTAGTGTGAAACAATAGCACTATTTGAAAAAAAAAAAAAAATTACACACAGTTCTCATATTGTAAGTTTCTTCAAGTTTGACGAACTCTTTAGGATCCAATTTTCCATTTGAAAAAATGAATACGAACAAATGAAAACAATGACATCCTTCAAGTTATGAAATATTGAGTGCTCTAGCGGCAAAAACAACAGTTGGCAGTTCCTAAATTTTCCATTTTGTTTACGGTTAGATTAAACTAATTTAATTTGGTACCTAAGCTCTAATGAAATTCAAATTAACACAATTTGTAAAATCATGAGAATATGAAGTGCATACCATGTGCAGAAAAATTAGCACAATTTTAAAACAAAAGTGATTCAGAAAAATAAATAAAAAAACCAGAAAATCTAAAATATGAACAAAACAGGGAACGTTTAGTTAACTATAAATATTTTCTTAATATATATATTTTTTTTTGCAATACAACAAAGCGGAAAAATTGAAGATTGGAAATATGAACAAAACAGGGAACGCTTAGTTAACTATACAAATTTTATTAAGGTTTTTAGCAAACTATATATAGATAAGATACGACAATAAGGCATTTAAATTGAACAATGAAATACACATGATGAATAATAAGGAATTTAAACTGAAACACACAGACAACATACGAAAGCATTTGAAAATAAATAATAAAGCAAATAGACTAAATATTAAAGTGTTTAAACTAAAGAACACAGATAAATACTAAAGCATTAATTTTAACTGAATAATAAAAAACACAAAAAATATACTGAAACATTAAAACTTGAATAATAAAAATATAAAGACTAAATATTAAAATATTTGAACTGAATTATATAGACTGATCGATATTAAATCATGATATTTAGTTTTCGTATTGAGTTCCTTCATTGTTATTTTATTATTTAATTTGAGTACTCTATTATTCATTTTGTTTGTCTTTGTTTTTCACATTGATGGCTTTATATTCAGTCACATTGAGTGATGATGCACCGGAATTTTTTAGTTACCATTCTAAGAAAATCAAATTAAATCAATACCACCTGAGGCCTATTTTTTCCATTCCTACCACCCACGCGGTCTCAGTCCGCGCACCAAATTAGGCTGGTGCACGGACTGGGGAGGCGCACCCAACTGGGGCGCGTACTGGGGAGGAGCACCCCTGGTGCGTGGACTGGGGAGGCGCACCAAGGATTTGGTGCTATAAACTGGGTTGCGCTAATTTGGATATTAATCTAATTGTTTTTCAAAAAATGTTGTTATTATAAATACTTATTTATTTGTTTAATATTTTTTATTTTGTTTAATACTTCTATATTTAGTGTTTGATAATAATATGAAATATAATGATGACTATTCATATGACTTTCGTACTATTATCAGACTATAGTTACAACTATTTGTTTAAATAAACTAAAAAGAACAAGCCAAATGTTTAATTTTTTTTTTATTAAAAGTAATCCGTCCAACAATTATATGATTTTCGTACTTATTATCAGACGCACCTTGATATATGCAACTATAAGTTGTAAAAGAAATTAGGAAATGTTAAAATAAGCTACTCAAATGTTTTAAAAAAAAATTATTAGAAGTGACTCGTTGAATATTTTAAAAATACACAATCAAACGATAATAATATTTCTCATAATTATATGTTAAAAGCAATTAATTTACTATTAAAACTAATTAACTATCTACCTGAACATTTGGTTGAAAAAATTAGATTTTGCGGTCATCTTCTTTTGTCTTTATCCGAAGAAATATGAAACAAAGAACCTTAATTAATTAGTACATTAAAAAAGTTCTTCTTTTATTGGAAAAATTAAAAATTTCCTGTATTTTGTCAGATTGAAATAAGAAAAATAGTTGTTCATTATTAATGTTAAGATACATTATTATCCTGGTTTAAATTCTTTTCAGCTTGTGTGTACATCAATATACTTTCCGACTTGAGTACATCATGTTACCTAAATCCTAAATGCTTTGTACATGAAAAGAAAAACAAGCTTAGAAAGGTTAATGACATCTTTAATTTTGCTACTGCTAGGTCAGATACCTACTTATATCTACTGATTTGGTGTAGCACAGATAGGTATGTACTTGTATACTTTGGCACTAATTTAAAAGATTAACAAGAAAAAGGCAATATGCTTAATTCAACATTTATATAGAAAATTGCTCGAAGTAGTGACATTGAAAAAACTAGAAGAAATGTATCTCTTTTCTCTTTAGGAAGACAAAATAATGTCTATATTTGCTCATCATTTTCATTGTAAAAGTTGAAGTTGTGTTTTCAGCATTTGCAATTTTAACTGATTTGTTGGTGGTGTGTTCGCAAGTCAGTTTACGCCGCAACAAATCCAGTCCCAAAAATATGTATAGACGACTAGACGAGAGAGAAAAACAGCCAAAAGAACTCAAGAATAAAGAGCTCAGGAAATTAGTGGAACTAATTATATAAATTAATGAACAAGCAGACTAATTACTTTCGAATCAAAGGGAAAACATTAAAAGATGACTTATATAGTTCAGAGTTTGAAAACAGAATAATTACAATGGGATCTAAATGAGCATATATATATAGAGAGAGCGGGGGTTGCTAATATCGAATGTTTGTTCTTAGGCCGTGGAACAAATGTTTCGGTTTTTATATTTTCAAAGTCCAAAAGGTCGATCCACACCGTTCAACATTTAATCTATAATAAAATGTGCTTGGAGACTAATTTTTACATTTTTTGGAACTTTTATTATTTATTAAGTCAGTTTTAAAAAGTTTTAAAATCGCTGTTTTCAATGATCCAGAAATTTTTCACTGTTTATTAAAATCAGTGATTTTAAAACTGGCTTAATAAATAGTAAAAAAATTCCAAAAAATGTAAAATTTGGTTTCCAAGCACATTTTAATATAAGAGATCACATCTAAAGTTTGGATCGACTGTTTGGACTTTAAAAATCAGAAAACCAATTGATTGTACCACGGCTCCGGAACAAACGTTTTGATATTAGCCAACCTCTCTCTCTATATATAATGATCTCAAACTAAAGTAGCACACATATATGACTAATAGCCATACATAAAATTGGAATTTGAATAAATAATTGAACAAAGGGGTTAATTTAAAAGAGAATTTTTTATTTAGTTGATTTATATTTAGACAAAATTAACCTGTGAACCATAGTATCTTATTTTTTAAATATCATATTTGTTAAATCTGTGAAGAATGCATAAATATTTGTTCAGTTAACATTCTTTTAAGAAATTGAGTTTAAATTTGACATTTCGCAATTTTTTGAATAAAGATGTTGCGAGAGAGATTGATTAATTGTTTTTCTTTAGTTGGTGTGCGGTATTAATTGTCTAATTTACATAATGTTCAATTTTTTTTTGGTAATCAATTAGAATAAGATAGACAAAATGATATAGATTTGATCTATATTATTTTCTCTATCTACATATAAAAGATTATGTCATTTTGACTTTCTTTTGATTGATATCAGCTATCAAGAGCTTGCAAAAATACATTGATATGGATTAATTCTGAACGTTGATTTTTTTTTTCCAACTTATTAATTCATATAAAAACAAAATTGATATGTGATAATTTTTTATGAGCACATAGTGAAAATCATATAGATCACATCTAGTGGTTTTATTTTGATGTTTATGTTTTAAATTTTGAGTTATTAATGTTTTAAAAATAAAGACATGGTGGAGACACAAAAAATAGAGGCATTTGAACCCTCTTATTTTAGAAGTCGAAATTACTATTTTTTTAGAACATAAAGTAACACAGCTTGTATTCTTATTTCTTTTTCATTTATTTAGTTTCCCCTGACACTTTATGAAGTATTTATTTCAAATTTTTATAATTTATTACATGTCAACTATGTTAAATATCATGCATAATTTTTTGTGCTTTTTTTTAGAAAAAATTTAGTCACTTGTTATTATTTTATAACGCGAGCCCTCGTATTTTAAGCATGTTTAAACTACCAGGGCCACAAGTTTTATTTGCTCATTGACAAATTTCTTGTGATTAAATTAACTACTAATTTTTAGCTTAATCATTTGATTATAAGAGCCCTACAAATAATTAGATCTACAAGTAGTATGTGCTCACATGTTGGTAATTCTATTATAGACTCTCACCCAAATATTTAAAAATAATTAACAGGTCATTCATTTGATTTAAAGTATTCGTATAAATAGAGATTTTGATTTGTTTGCTAAGAAAAATGAGGCAACATCATATTTTATTCATATCCAATGATAAATTAAGCTATGATGCAAAAAATAATATAAATATTGAACTTCAATAAAATGTAATTATTTGTTACTTACCAATGACAGTTTTAAGATTTGTTATTGATCCATCCAAACTCAAATATTTAATTAGTATTTTCATTTCTAATTTTTTGTAAGAGTGCGAAAGCAACAAACTTATCCATATACATTGTTATTATCTAAAAAACAATTATATCTATAATTTTAGAGTTGATATTGGATTATCCCTACAAAAAGGCTTTTGAAGGAACTCACAACAGCTTTCCAATCAGCTTTTTTTTATCACACATATAATATAATAAATAAATAAAATAAGGTGAGCTATTATCTTATTTATTAAACAAGAAAAATATAGTTTTCATTTTTTCTTGCCTTATTCTATAATTATATTATATGCAAATGAAAATCTTTATAACTTAGAAATGCAGATTATTTTTTCAGTTATGTCACGTTTGATAACTCAATTTAGCTATTACTACTTTATTATTATTAAAATTAAAACTTGTTTTCCTATCATTTAGTTTTCTCCAATAATTTATGAAAATATTTATTTCAAACTTTTATAATTTATTAAATGTCAACTTTGTCAAATATCTTGCATTAACTCTTTGTATTATTTTAAAAAAAAATTGAGTCACTTGCTATTAATTTATAATGTTAGCACTCACATTTTATGCATGATTAAACTAGCAAGGTCACAAGTTTTTCCTTTCTCTGACAAGTTTCATGTGACCAATGTAACTACTAATTTCTAGCTTAATTATTTCTGCAATCATTTAATTATAAGTTCCCTAAAAATAATTATATATACAAGTATGTGCACACATGTTGGTAATACTGTTATAGAGTCTCAACCTAATATTTAAAAATGATTAATTGATCATTTAGTTGATTTGAAACATTTCGTATGAATATTTATTTACTAAGGAAAATAAGACAACATCATCTCTTTTTTTTATATCCAATGATAAATTAAACTAGGTACCAGATTGGAAAATAAATATTGAACTTCAATGAATTTCAAGAAATCGTACTTTCGACTATTTATCAACTCAAAAGCTAAAAGAATGTAAAAATATTCTTCAAAAATACAAAGTGTTTAATATTCAAAAAATGAAAATAATTAATATCAGTTGATTCTTCACGCATTGTTTTTAGTGCATTTAGACGACTAATGGCTTTTATTTAATTATATGCACTCGAAATAAAAAGTCCTCCAAGATAATTATAAAATGAAGTTTGGTATTTATGTTGCTATATTGAAACATCATTTGTTGTTAATATTCAGAAAAATGTGATCTGTATTCGGGCCAAAAATTAAAGAGAAGGGATATATCAACGATCATATTCAGTTGATAATCATGAAAATCCACAAAATGATTATCAAAATATAAAAAAAATAAGATTATGGATACGTTCCCTATAATTAAAAGGGTTGTGCATTAAATTTTGTACAAGTCAAAATTCTCCTCATCATGAATTAAGTTTTGATAAAATTGAACCTTTAGTTTTTCAAACCGCTATAGAATGACGTCCTATCAATTTTTAGAACTTAATTAATTAGGACGTATTCTTCCTCAAAAAAAAAAAAAAATTAGGACGTACTCGGATGCATGAGTATATATAACTTGGAACTTATGAAATTTTCTGAAATATGAGTTTTATTTTCCGTAGACAGTTTGGTTTGCAGTTTTAGATGGGAATGATTTTCAAGATTCCACAATAAGACTATTTTTTAGAATTCAGCTTGCTTTTGTCTATTAGTGACAATTTTTTTTGAAAGAAATCCTATTTTTAACATTGATATACGAGCTTTGAAAACGAATGAGGATTTTTCTAAACTATTTTCACAGTACAATCAAATATTCATTTCAGTACGTTTCCATAACCATTTCTATACATATTCATGTGTATGAATTACTGTAAATTAATTTGTGTGTTCTTGTACTTGCATAAAATATCATCCGCACAATTCTGTAACAACCAAACATGCTCTAAATAAGATACTACAATTAATATTTAATAAATTTAGATAAGTATTTATAGATAATATTATTAAAAGTTTGTTGTTAATATAATTTATATTAAATTAAATTGAGTGCCAGCTAACCTACAAAATACAGGGTAACTTGTTGAGAAATCTACTCAATTTATTTAAGCAAATCTACTAATTTTTTCTTAGATTCATTGACATACAATTACCTATTTAGATCTTTTGTGACAAATAATAATAATATAATAATAACATCATTACTTTTTTGACGTGTTGATAATGTTAGAAACGTTATTTGTCCGGAAATTTGTTTAGTCCCACATCACATATTTTCAAAAGGCCTCTCTCCCAAAAGCTTATAAATAAGAACCCATACTGTTGGTAAAGATGCACCTTTGAGGGAAGTAACTACTGTAAAACATCAGTTGCATCTCTCTGAAATCTTTTCTAGTTTTCTCCACCATAGATAAATAATGCTAGGCTTTTTGTAAGATGTCTTCAAAAATTTTGATGCTTGGAATAGTTGCAGTGGTAGCTTTTGGCATGGACGATCTAGGAAAAACAAAGCCGTCAATGGGAAGGACTTCTCAGGTACATCATAAGATCTCTCATTCTTTTTTTTTTCTTCTTAATTTTATATTCTTTTCATATTAGAACTAATCAATTCTTGGGAATAATTTTTATATTTAGTTCAGTAGTATTTATTATTTTCTAAAGAACTAGAAAGATGATTTTCTTTTTGATCTTATAGAAAATAAAAACTGCATGTGAATATTCAAGAGAACCGTAATATTAGTTCCTTATAGTTTCACACTGCTACACAAATATATAGCAACCACACAAACTCTGTGAAACTCTAAAGAACTATATCATTTTCCTTCTATGGGATCGAAAAGTTTTCATCATTGTAAATCCGTATAAATTAATTAATAGTTTTCTCAAAATGAAAAATTCTCAATTCTAGGTATGGTATGTGTCCATTGTAGAATAAAAAGAAATTCTCAATATTTAGTGTGACAACAAATACGTGCTTTCCCTTTTAATTTTTTTTTTAAAAAAAAAACACAAACCGTACGTAGGTCTTCTATCCTTAAATAGGAATTGTAGTGATTACTAGGTCATAAATTTTTTTTTTTTTTTACAATAACAACATTAAATATCTGTTTCTTATAAGAGGATGATAAAAAAAATACAAGATGATAGTTTTATGCGGAGCCAGAGAAATTTGATCTAAGAGAACCGAATAAGTTTATGTATTGTAATTTAATTTTATAAGAAGGGCCAAATAGTGCAGGCTTTGTTAAAATTACAAAATTTAATGGATGGAAATGCAACTTTTATTAATAGTGGAAGCCTAGACCTCTAGGATAACTTTTATTCATTTTCATGGTGATGATAAAAAAATTCGTTTTTATCTTTACTTATCTTCTTATCAAATATAGTTCTTCAGAAATTAATTCTTAGTATTCACATCACATGGTCAAGTTTTGAAACTTTATTGCAAAATTAATATGATTGTAGAAAATAATGATATTTAACTATAATAGTTACAATAATATGTTTTATCTGCAAGGATAAAATTGCTTACCAACATTGGCAATAGTCATTTTTTATCTCGTTGATAAAACATATTCTTGTTACGATATTCTAAGTTTCGCAATTTTTGTTTGCGGTTTGCCTTACTATTTTCAAGTCTTCATTTATAGTAGTAATTCTCAATGACATTATTAATACTATATAGAACATTATTAGTAGTGTATAGATCAGTGGTCTAAAATTGAAATAGAAATGCTAAAGCATGTTCTTTTTTTTGTAAAAGACAAAAAAAATGAAATTATTTCTCATTTATTTCTTATAATGAAGTTCTGATATTGATTTTAGTGTTCTAATGAAAAGACTCCTTTACATTATTTATCTTAATTTCAAGATTCTAGTGTTGAAGACAATAATATTATAGTTGAAATAAGTAGAAAAGACTTATGAAATTAAATATTGTTTTATTTTTGTAGGTTAATGGATGTGATCATATTGGAGGGTATTTTGGTCTTCCACGACCAAAGTGGTCCGCGATTTAATGGACATGAAAATTTTCATCCATAAAGGTATTTTTCTGTTCTTACATAAATTTATGTTAATTAATACTCTCCTAAATGAGAAGCACGTTAAGTATTAAAAAAGACACTAAAATGCACAAAGCTCTTTTATGTGTTTCATTAATTCCACTAAGAGAGTAAGATCATTAAGGATATATATATTTGGTGCTATTTTTTATTTTGGATAAGAGGACGCAGTGCACACACTAGGAGCTACATGAGTTTTCTCAAGGATACATGTACAAGGAAAATTAAAATTTTTTTGTTTTGGTTCATTTTTTTTTCTACAAAGCTTGATTATTTGCTTTTTTCTGACAATTATTTGTTGTCTTTCTTCTTTTGTAAATTGTTAGATCACCAACAAAGCACTACCTCTTCACTCCCTGTTAAGCTCTTCAACAGTACGAGTTCTTCGGTGACAGAAAAAACATGCACTGTTGGATAGAGAGATTATAAGAGAGATAGAGATAAGTTAGAAATGAATTGTATTGTATTGATTGAATTCAAGCAAAAAAAAAAAAATGTTATGTTGTAAATATATCTTGTTTAATATCTTGTTTAATGTCTTGTTTATGTAAATGAATAAAGATGTTGCGAGAGAGAATTGATTAATTGTTTTTCTTTAGTTGGTGTGCGGTATTAATTGTCTAATTTACATAATGTTTAATTTCTTTTGGTAATTCGATCAGAATTAAGTCCTGTCTTTTTTTCATTATTTTTTTTTCTTCTGTCTTTTTTTCATTATTAGTTATAAGGTTTTGTATAATTTTTAATATCAGTTGACTGGTCTTAATTTCAGATTGCTTATTGATAGCAAGTTGGATAAATTTTTAGGTTGACCATAACTTTAACAAAGAATGCTGATGATTTGTTGCCGACTACATTGTCAAAAAAAAAAAAAGTGAGATTTATTTATAGGCTCTTTAGTTCAATTTAGGAACCCCGAAAATTGATTGCATCTCAATATTATCATCAAGTGAACACACTATCATGTCATTGCTTCAAATTGGAGTCATGACAATGTTGCTCAAGTTAATAGAAATATCGTGGGGCCACCCAGTAAATTCCTACTTTTTTTAAGTACAGAGGATTAAAAAAGAAAGAAGAAGAAAGAATTGGTGCACTTTGAGATCCCAATGTCCATGTAAGACAGAAGGTATCATGTTCTTGTTTTAAACTTGAAGATGTTCAGAACAACAACTAGAATTTAGAACTGTGTGAGACAATGCCGAAGCATATCTAGCGGGTCTAGTGGCGTACCCTCTGCCTTTCCTTCCATGCTTTGGTCATACAGCGTGTATTTGTACAACTAGAGAAAATTCAAGTGCCCGAAGGCTCACAGAAACATATATGTCTTTCAGCATTCCTGGGAGATGAAGTGCATGGCCGAGATGTTCTGCATAATTAACCAATCACTTGGTAAAAGAAGGATTGTATATACATGATTGTTGGTCATTCAACTTTTGACTGGAAGATTCATCACTGCTCCTATAATTCTTTTGAATTTGGGTGTTAATTACAGTTAACAGTCAACATCTTAATTTAATATTCATTTGTGATGAAAAAAGTAAGAAGGAAATAGCTATTTAAATTATCAGAGGGATGTAGCAACCAAAACTAACTTTTGAGAAAATTGGGATAACAATAGAAGCATTTCTTAGCT
The DNA here is from genome assembly GCA_025461045.1 of Carex parvula. Lineage (NCBI taxonomy): Eukaryota > Viridiplantae > Streptophyta > Magnoliopsida > Poales > Cyperaceae > Carex > Carex parvula. The sequence goes on along the minus strand of JAJGRW010004815.1, from coordinate 4,008 downwards.
CCAAGAGGCTTTTACAAACTGTGTATTCAAATATACACAATGGTTATTACATAGAAAAGGCTTTTAGAATGACCAGAAATATTGCTAGTTCTGAGTATCACTTATTTAAGAATGTGATATTACTGCAGAAACACTACAGTTTTATCAATATCTGACTATAGACTCTTGTATCAGTGAAAATGTTCCCAAAGAAAACAATAATTTAACTCTAAATGATTCAGTCAACAATTGCTAATGCTTACTTTTGAACAGTCAAAGTTTGACTTGAAGAGAGAAAATAGCTACCTTATGAAAACCAAAATATGTACTTCTGTAGACTAATGCAATCTAACAAGCACAACCGACCTGAGCCATAACCTAAACCTGCAGACTGTTCTTCATATGTGTGGGCCTGCATTAATAATTTATCAGATAATCAGAAATTGAAGCTTAATAAGTGGTACCGTTATCAGTACATTACAGAAATATTTTCATATAAGACCAACTTGTTAGTTCTTTCTGGTAGCTCCCTTAATTAGTACTCAAACAAATTAATGGCTCAGGCATTTCATGGAATGGCTGGTGTGCCATTGCAAATAGACCTGTACCAACACCAATACCATACCAGAAACCAATATCAAGTAATGCAACAAAAAGAGGTTGAAAGCAAGGATAAAAAAAATACTATTACTATGTAAATAGAGACAACACAGCTCAATCTTGTTATGGTAAAGTAGCGAGAGCCACTTTAACATGTGAAAATGAATAAATGAGGCTAGCATACGAAAGGGCAAGGCCCACAGTGACATGTCAAATTGGACGATAGCCAGGAACTCCACTCCCATGTCTCTTTTCTTATACAAGAGCTTTTGTACTGGTCTCTAGTCTCCAGCCATACATTGCTCTATTTCTCTGTCTCTACTCCCTTTCTCACTAGAATGAACTGAACAAATCCAAATTCGGCAGAAGCTTATAACTTGTTCAGCATGCTAGATAAAGGAAAGACATTAAGAAGCCACTCAAGGCCTCAATCATCAACTCAATGTTCTATGGTAAAAAAGTGTTGGAATTGAGGAACTCCGCAATCCCAGTAGCGGTAACATCTTTGCTGAACATGGTTAATCTACAATATCTGGGCTTGAGGGGTAGTAACATATCTGAGCTTCCTCAAAATATAGGAGACATGAAAAATCTTCAAACGTTGGATGTTAAAGATACAAGTATATAAACCCAACCTGAATTTCAACAGAACATCTCATCACTTCGTAATGTTTATGTGAAACCTAGCCCCCCAAATTAAAGGACCACCACCCTCTGGAACATATCTATTTCAACTACAGATCCTGAAAACAGTTGTTGTTCATAAGTCATGGCTAGCAAAAGATTCGGCACTTCCGGATCCATCTTTTTTTTTTTTTTGATGAAAACAGAGGTCAAGCCTCTATTTGATTGATAATTGCTCGGTTACATGAGTCATGTTACAAAACAAGTAATCTTAAAAAGAAAATGGGAAATCTAAACAGAGCTCGAGAGGAGCATCACTTCCGGATCCATCTTAGGTTGGCACTTAGCACTTTCAAATAGGGACATCTAAACTGGAGATCTATTTCTATCCTATTAAATCGCATGGATAAACACACATCGATGGCAATTATGAGCAACATTATACCGTCAGAGTTTGTTGATACAAGGGCCTTTCCAACATTTTCCCTTTAATTTAATCGACTTCACCATCTAAATGTTTGAAAAGGCACTTGTATCAACACACTCCGGAGATTCTCATTTCGTTCATTATTAAAAATGCACTTTCATGGATGCACTATGCAAGAAAGGAGAAATTGAGAGAGCAAAGACGCTTCTCTCTTAGTTTCTCCTTCCTTGCATAGTGCATTCATGATGGTACTGTAAGTCACAACATTGGGCATGTGGCCTTTAGAAATCATGTGGTGTAGCAACTCCTTTGCCCTCTCAATTTCTCCTTTCTTGCATAGTGCATCCATGAGAGTGGTATAGGCCACGACATTTAAGTTGAAGCCCTTTAGAACCCATGTAGTTCAGGAGTTCCTCTGCCTTCTCAATTTGTCCCATTTTACACAGCCTATTCACAAGAGTGCTATAGGAGTAAAGATTATGTGTGCAGCCCAGCTTAGGCATTTTGTCGAGCACTATAGCTGCAGCTTCAGGGATCCTATTATCCTTACAAAGACCCTTCAGTAATGGATTGAAGACATCAGGATCAGCACCCAATCCGACCTTAGGAAATCGTCTGAGTAAAACAAATGCTAATCCGACCCGATCCAGTCTGGTACGGCAGTTGATCAAGATATGTGTAGATATCGGGTGAGATCTGTCTAGATTGGGTCAAATGGTTAAAGAGGGAAAACAAAAATAGTAGCTTAATGGTTAATGAAGTTGTTCATGCAAACCAGGGCAGCGAAGAGAAGGTCGAAGGAATAGATGGTCGGCGCTGGGCCCTGGTGTGAATGAACAACTTAACCAACCATTACGCTCAGGCGGTCGAAGAGGGGCAAGTACTTCTGAGATAGTCATGGTACCCGACTTACTGCGCTCTCTTACAATTAATTCCAACTGGCGGGTCGCCATGGGACAGGATTGGCATTGAAGAGGAGAATGGAAAGGAGAGGAATGGAAGGAAATCTCGCCTCACTGGAAGACGGAAGCCTTCAGTCAAAAGGTTTTATCTACTCCCATTATTTGGGCTTGGCCCATATATTTATGATCCCGCAGGAAATGTTATTGGGCTTTTTTCCTTTAACAAAAATGGGTCCTGGAGCAACTTTTTTTTCCTGGTGAATGGTAGTGGAATTCCAGAAAAATTCGGACATAATGTGTTTACTTAATAGTTAATACAAATTCAACAATTCAATTGAACCAAGTCGCGCTTTGTTACAATCTAACAAATGTATTAAAAGTATTACAAGTTTACAACCATGTATTTTTTTTCCCACGTAGGAGGTGGATATCATTACCATTTCGTCAGTCATTGTGAAACACCTCACGTGACTCTATTTCCGGTCATTCCATGGGTGGAAATGGTGACCATTTACTCAGTAGGACACATTTTGGGTGATTAAGCAATAATATCATGCTGAGGCCTCAAAATGAAAAGATAAAAATTTCAATACTGTACGCATTGTATCATATTGCCTTTGCACTTCTTTGTTCTAACAATGTTATTTTATTTCAGATTTCCAGACGGTCTCAGCTTTGCACCAATTATGAATCCCATAAATTGTCCTTTGATACCGACACAAGCTTAATTAAAAGGAAGCAGAATTTCATCAAAAGGAAGGACTAACATGCTTAGTTGACCTGGGAAGAAAGACTGACAAGATATCGACACAAGCTTGAAGACACTGCCAACGGACCAGTGCAATTCACCTCCTACTTCTCTTTCAGTTTGCTGCTCATCCGGTCTTCATTTTACCGCTTTCACATTTCAGTTTTATTTCCTTTCGGCTCAACTGTTTTGAGCTAAATTGTGTTTATTTTTGGTGGTTACCACCCTTGTGTAACGAACCGTTCTTTCAATACAAATGTGGGCATGACCCCCATTTTTCATCAAAAAAATAAATTGTCCTTTGAGGTCCGAAGGCCTTTCAAACGAACAAGTATCCTCTCCATTACTGTAAAAGATTCCTTTCGCTTTACGGTTTGAGATTAACTCTCAGCCGCTTTGAGATTCAGGCTAACGCAGGGACAGTATTATTGGGCTTTGAGATTCGTTCCAAGTTAAAAAGAACGGTCCAGATTCAATAATTGTAAAAGATTCCCTATTACAGTACCGGAGAGGATGTGAATTCCTTTTCAAACTATTTGGGGACCGACAAATCAGACTAGGAGGTATGATCTATTACATTTGTAAAATTCGAGGTCAATTTGGGTCTGATGTTCATCAGACTCAAAGTGAGTTCGATGGGTTCGATGACCAACCGATTTGCTTTAAGATTCGCACCCGTAATTTTCGCGTATGCTTTAAAATTTGTGCCCATGAATTTTAAGTGGATT